>JAZKLR010000328.1:600000-830538 GCA_037103525.1 Ganaspis brasiliensis | reverse complement strand
TATGAGTGATAAAAAATGACAAAATTTATGAGCTTGAAAATCATATTAAGAGTACCACAACTTAAAAACAAATAATAATAACAGCCTTTTTTCATCAAGCTTAAAGCTATAATAACAATTTTATAGGTAGTGTCACAGTGAAAGAACAGACACCAGTAAAAGAACAAAGTGAACATTTTCTACCATAATGAGCAAATCATCGTTTTTATTATGTCCAATAATATATTTTTAGGTTCATAATTATTTCCGAATCTTGAATATAGGGCATTGATCAAATATAACATGCAATTTATGTTCGAAAATCATTTTTAAACTTTTAGTAGGTTACGTTAATTAACTTAAATTATAACGACTTAAGTATTTTTTCTTAACGAAACATTTAATTCTTTATAAAATATTATTAAGAAATACAAATTCCTTTACTGGTTATGAATTTGATCACTATCCACACGGAGAAAAAAAATTACTTTTATTGCATGAAGTGCTTCTCTATCTTTATAGTAAAACCCTACTCTTACCTTTAAAGCAAGAAATCACACTGTAAAAGCAAGCGCTTCAGCACCAAAAAGCATGACGGCTTGCTTTTGCAGTATGATTTCTTGCTAAGAGTAGAGTCGTACTATAAAGAGAGGGAAGCACTCCTTTCTATAAAGGTTCGATTTTTTCTTCCGTGCAGTGAAAGAATTCGATTCATTTGCATGCAAATGAACAATCTGAAGTAGTTATCAAAAGATATAATACAAATGTTAAAAAAGTAAACAAAAAATTTGGTTAGAAGTGATAATACATTAAAAAGTGTTCCTAATAAAAATTCACTGGATCTTCAAAATTCTTTCACTGGTGACATTGGTCCTTTACTGGTGAAATCGATGTTTTATTTATTAATAAAATTTTTCAATTAAATTTTATATTTAAGGCATTCTCTGAGCAAAAATCCACCTTAAAAAAAAGTTGCCTAATGTTTTGGTCAATGATATGTCACAGTGTGCCTCAACCAGTCGCAGGTGGTCTGAAAATGTAACAACAAACGGCTAATGAAGAATTGTCCTAAATGGCTCCCAGATTACAAATTTTCAAGATTTGAAATCCTAGCTGCTCCACTTTTTGATATTTTTACGTAAGAGTTTTATATTTACCATGAAAACGCGTAAGAGGCTATTTATTCAAGAAAATATCGAATTAAGACGTGCCACTACATACTATAACTGTAAATGTCGAAATACACGACTTTTTAAAAGGCAAAATACTCTTTAGCAATGGACACCACCCACCAAACCCCCCACCCACAAGAATGACAGAATTGCTTATTGAAATGAAACGAAATTTTATCCACGATAATTGAAAATGTTATTGATACTCATCGTTGTAGGATCTTTGACTACCCCCTCCACCCTCATTAACTACCTTTCCCCTCTATCTCGCCCTCTATGGAGCCACCCCACCCCGTTCGCAATTATGACAGAATTGCTTATGAAAATAAAACGAAATTTTATCCACGATAAATGAAAATGTTATTGATGCTCATCGTTGTAGGATCTTTGACCACCCCCCCCCCCCCACTCTTATTGACCACTTTTTCCCATTCTGTGGCCCTCTATGTAGCCACCCTCCCCCTAATGATGACAGAATTGATTATTGAAATGAAACGAAATTTTATCCACGATAATTGAAAATGATATTGATACTCATCGTTAAATGATCTTTGACTACCCCCCGCCCTTGTGGACCACCTATGATTCCCCTCTATGATTGATCTTGATTAAGATAGTATTTTTCATAGGTCTTCTTATACATCTGTGAAAAATACTATCTTAATCAAGACGAATTTAAAATAATTGCAAATTCACCTTGGTATATTAATTAGTATAAACAGGCCCGGATTGGCCATTCGGGATACTGGGAAAAATCCCGTTGTAACCTCTATTTTTGTAGGTCTAAGTAATAATTTAATTGATGTAATTAAATTTTAATTATTTTCAATTACTCTTTTCTGTTTTCAATTAATTTTTCAACATTCAATCATTTTCGACTTCTTTCATTTTTCTTTTTAATCACAGAAATTGTAGAATTTTAATTAAATTGTTCAATTCTACAACTATTTCCTACAATTCTTATAATTATTATTATCTTCAACTTTCAATTCCATTCTTCAATTTTCAATCCGATTCTTCAATTTTCAATTCCATTCTTCAGTTTTCAATTATTATTTTCTACTATACTCAAGAATTCTAGACTTTTTTAATTACTTCTTTCAATTTTTAGAAGGGGAGTGGCAGTTAATGAGAGTGGAGGGGGTAGTCAAAGATCCCACAACGATGAGTATCAATAATATTTTATATACCGTGGATAAAATTTCTTTTCATTTCCATAAGCAATTCTGTTATTCTTAAGGTGGGGAGTTTGGGGAGTGGTGTCCATTGCTAAAGAGTATTTTGCCTTTAACAAAGTCGTGTATATCGACATTTACAGGTATAGTATGTAATGACACGTCTTATTTCGATATTTTCTTGAATAGATAGCCTCTTACGCCTTTTCATGGTAAATATGGCACTCTTACGTAAAAAATCGAAAAGTGGAGCAGCTAGGATTTCAAATCTTGAAAATTTGGAATCTGGGAGCCATTTAGAACAATTCTACATTATCCGTTTGTTATTACATTTTCATACCACCTGCGACTGGTTGAGGTACACTGTGATGTAGTCAAAAAACAAAAATGTTAAGTAGGATATTAGGTCTGTGTAATGCGTGGTTGCTATGTTATCAGGGGCCCAATTTTATTGTAGCGAAATTTCCAACTGCCAATAACTTTTAACCGGATGAATGAATTTAAAAATCTTATGGGTGTTTTTTGTGCAGAATTTCCTAAACTTTCAAATAAAATTACTCATTATTTTTGACAAGAAAAATGCAAAAAAATGTTTGTTTTTTAATTTTTGACCTACACTCCTCCCTAGGAACATTTTCAAAGCTACCTAGAAATGATCCTTATTTTATACATACAACCTCTAAACGGGGTTGAAAAGCTTATAAAATAAGGATCATTTCTAGGTAGCTTTGAAAAAGTTCCTAGAGGGGAGTGTTGGTCAAAAATTAAAAAACAAACATTTTTTTGCATTTTTCTTGTCAAAAATAAAATTATAAAAATAATGAGTAATTTTATTTGAAAGATTAGGAAATTCTGCACAAAAAACACCCATAAGATTTTTAAATCCATTCATCCGGTTAAAAATGATTAGGGTCATCAACAAAGCATGTGATACTTTAGGGGAGGGGGATGTCAGCAAAATATCACGCTACATGTTAAAAAAAATTTTAATGCATGGAAAAAGCAGCACGAGGGGGAGGGGCTGTTAAATTTCCGAAAACATGCATCACATGCTTCATGGGCGGGCCCTTGGCAGTTGAAAATTACGCTGCAATAAAATTAGGCCCCTGATAACATGACATCCACGCATTAAACAGACCTAAGAATCTACATAACATCTTCGTTTTTTGACTACATATCATTGACCAAAACATTAGACAACTATTTTTTTAGGGGGGCTTTTTGCTCAGAGAATGCCTCATTTATGTAATTTAAATTTATTCATCGCATTCTACACTAATGAAATTACAGTCGAACCTGGATAAGTGACATTCCAAGGGACCGAGAATTTTTTGTCACTTATAGAGATTTTTCACTTATGAAGATCAAAGAGCGGCCTTTATCACGTATAGAGGTTTTGTCAATCTACAAAGAATACGAAACTTAATTATTTGAATAATTTATTAAAGAACATTTTATCAAAAAGTAGTTCACCAATTTACATGAATATTAATTAAATGGTTAAAAAAAGTCTGTCAATTTATATATACTTTATTTACTCTCCCTTTAACGGGTTCGAGGGCTCCGCTCCCTTTACATTTTTTTTACAATATTTTTCTTATAACTACCTATTTACAATCTTAATCTACTTAAATCTAAAGTAAAGTCAAGTTTACTAAATCTCTGAGTAAAAAAGCTGCACTTGTCAGTAAGAACCTGCCTTAGTGAGAAACCTCTATAAGTGAGAAAAATTTCTTAGTTCCTTCACGGAAAGAAATATATTGGTTTTGTACCGTTAGATTACTCTATAATATTTTCCCATTTGAGTTTGCTAACCTATAAAAGCAACAATATATAGTTTTGCAGTATTAGGTATCGCTATAGAAAATACCTATCATAGACTTACTTTTATAGTAAGAACATAATAGTCTAAACGCAAAGACGTTATATAGGCCAAAAGCAAGAAACATCGTTATAGTGCAATAGCAAAGAGTATAACAGGACGGTTCCACCAACATAACAGTCTAATCCTGTTATCCTCTTTGCGATTGCACTATAATGATGGCTCATGCTTTTAAAGGCCTATATAACGTTTTTGCGTTTTGACTATTATGTTCTTACTATAAAAGTAAGTCTATGATAGGTATTTTCTATAGCGATACCTAATACTGCAAAACTATATATTGTTGCTTTTATAGGTTAGCAAACTCAAATAGGAAAATACTATAGAGTCATCTAATGGTACAAAACCAATATACACTAGAACTCCTATTGAGCGGACTCCTATCGAGCGGAAACAGTAGGCAATTCACGGGACGAGGGGAGAAGGAAGAAGTTGAGCTCCATTCCATTAACACGTCAAGGTGACCTTCCATATCGAGCGGACACTCACCCGAGCTGTCCGCTCGATAGGAGTTCTAGTGTATTTCTTTCCGTGTTGGATTCTCACTTATCAAGGTTCGACTGTATTTGTTTTTATGTATATTATAACGTGACGAAAATAGTATATTGCGTGACAAGGGGAGAAACGCAGACTTTGCCGTCGAGGATGAAATTTGAAGCACGAGCGCAGCGAGGGCGGCAATCATTCGAGACGAGAAAGACAGCTTCTGTCCTAGTCACGCACTTTATTTTTCACAACAACCCGATTAAAAAGTACAAAATATATTGTATAAAATCTTATTGAACATATAAGGTTATGTTTGTGTACAATTGTACACTAGGGTGTCCGTTAAAAAGGTGACTCAATAGATCTTCTTAATCGGAGGTTCTTGAGGTCGATAATGAAGATTACGATGTCAAAATTTAATTTTTCATAATTATGGAACCAATAAGGCAAACTCAAAATTTTGCATTTCCATATTTTTTAAGAAATTGCCTTGAAAGACCGTTATCGGCCTTTTCGGGGTCACCATTAACAAATAATAACAAATGTCAAAAATGTATTTTTCAATAAAGCCGATCCAATTTGGCGGATTCAACAAACTTTTTTTTTTTAAATATAGTTCTTACATTTTTACATTTTAATTATTCAGTTTTTGATCATCCATAATAAGCAAAACTGATCTGTAAATCTGACTTTCAATTAGTGATTTTTTACAAATGAATTGGCGAGAAATCGGTTACTATTAAATAGTAAAAACTTTTACTAGTTATTAGTAGAAAACTACTAATTTAAAAGTGAAATATCTATTAATTAAAATTGTAAAAGTTCACTTTCTCCATTAGTAGTTATGCAACTGTTAAATTAGTAGTATTTTCTACTAAAAAATATTGCAATTTTTTACTTTTTTGACATCGTAATCTTTATTAGCGACCTCAAGAACCTCCGATTAAGAAGATCTATTGAGTTTCCTTGAATATTTATATGATAAAACGCTGCAAATAATGCAATGTATTTTTTGACCCATTTTTGAACATCCGTCATTTTTAAAATTTTGAAAATTAAATTTTTCTAAAAACGCTGCCTTAAAATATAGCTGAAAATGAAGAAATTTGTGACCTGGAAATTTATTTGCAAAAAAATTAAAAAAGTTATGAAATTTTTAAAAAAAAGTTCATTTTTCCCATGCATTTTCAATGGAAAATTTCAATCGATTGCTGGCACGGGTTAATATTAATCAATCAGGCTGCAATTTTACAGAAAATTTTTTTTTATATTGGAACCAAACTGGAGGGTATCGTAAACATAATTCGAAAGTCGACTTTTTAACGGACACCCTATTGTACACTTACACTTTCTATAAATAAATTAAGACTGTTTAGGAACGAAACGATGTAAAAATAGTGATTATTTTAAATTTGGAAATTACTTATGAATCCACTGTTAAATACTTAACTAAATTCAACACGACTGTTAGCGAAATGCAAATTGGAAACAAAAAACTCCTGTCAATAAAAAATAGAGGTTATTACAAGAAGACTGGTTATTACATAGTTTCTTTTTTCTACTACAGAGGGCACTGAGTAGGATTAGAAGAAAAGTGACTGACCAATGAAAGTAAAGATACGTTTTCTTTCTTCCCGCTCCGTCATCAACTTTCTAACCTAGGGAAGAAAATTCATGAAGTATCGGGAAGAAAATAAAAAGGTAAAATCTCGTCTGCAATTGGCTAATTTCGATGTTCTGCAAAGCTGTTGAAAGTATAGTTTTCGACAGGGGCGTTGTGAAAAAAAATTTGTTGGGTGGCCTTTTTCCATACTTTTTTCCTCATACTGCTTCTGCACTTTTAATGAAAATTATTGATGCAGGAAAAAATGATTACATTAATTTGTCTTCTCCAATAAGAATTTTTGCTTCTTTAACTGAGTGCCTTTCTAGTTAGGATTCAGATAGGTAGGTTTTATTGTCAGGTTTACAGGTTATATTACAAAAATATATTTAAAAAGTCGTATATAGCTCGTTTAACACTACCTGAGAAGGATTAATGAAATCATCCAGATTTGTTAATTGTAAAGCTCCACTGAATCTTGATGCCATCGCTTATCATATGTTTAAAATAGATAAATATACATTTAAAACATGCGTATAGCTTATTTGTAAACAAATGTACTATAGCCCGAAGCACAACGAATACGGTCACGGGAGCAGAGCATGAGACAGAAAAGGACAGAAACAGTCTCTGTCCTTTATTATCTCATGCCCTGCTCCCGTAACCGTGTTCGTTGTGCTTTGGGCTTATGTCAAAGATGTCAAAGTACAGCAGCTGTACAGGTGCATACATACCATGACCCAACTAACAAGGTTTCGCCACGCGCAAGTAAAAAAAGTGATCCAATCAACGTTCAGCACTCATCACCGACATCTTGGCAAAATTTACGCGGTAATGGTGAGTCCAGAATAGAGAAATCTACATGTGGACCTACATGCAGGTCTGACGTCACCCATTGAAAATCCCATTGTGACGTCAGACCTACATGTAGGTCCTACATGTAGATTTCTCTATTCTGGACTCACCATAAAAGGCCTAAGCAGATAGAAATACGGTTACGGGACCAGAGCATGAGACAGAAAAGGACAGAAATAGTCTCTGTCCTTTATTATCTCATGCCCTGCTCCCGTAACCGTATTCGTTACTAAAGCCCAAAGCACAACGAATAAGGATATTCAAGTTGGATGGGGGGAAATTCAAAATGGTAGCTACCTGGATGACACACTGTAAAAAATAATACCTGCAGAATTACAGTGCAATGCATTTCAACGTTTCACACCGTACATTCTGACTGCAAAAATTCAACGTACCGTAAAACAGGGTAATTTCGCTCAAATTTTCATGTTTTCTTTAAAAAAGTATAGGAAAAATGTTAATAATAAATTTTGGTACTGAAAATATATAATCTCTGACTCTTCCTCTTTAATTTCACAAAATAAAAAAATTACTATATGTGACCTGGACAGTGAAAAGGGGGCTTACGTGTCAAAAAAAAATTTTTTTTTGGTTTACACCACGTGAAAGAGCGTCAAAAAATCTATCAGAATCTGCAAAAAAATGAAAAACGATTTTTTGACACGTAAGCCCCCTTTTCACTGTCCAAGTCACATATATTGCGTAAACCTATTTAATATACCTTTTTATTGTGAGGGAAATTACACCTCAATGTAGGGTAATTTCGCTCAAATTTAATGACTTTAATTTTTAACAACAAAAATATGTTAGTTTACAAGCTATAATCACTTTATAAAATCATTATAAATAAAATAATGTTATTTAATTAATATTTACAGTCATCAGAATAAATATTTAACCACGTTTTGTGTTTTATAATTTCGTAAAATTTTTGAATTTTGTCATGAGAAATAACCTTAGATACTTGATAAATAATTGAATGATACATTGTATTCATGAACGAAATTACCCAACAAATATGAAATATTTTTTTTAAATTGACTTTTTTCAAAATCTATTCAACTTTTCAGTAATTTTATTGTTTCTAAATCATGTCAGGGATATAGAAAATAAGATTATTAGATGATTTTAACATAAAATATTTTAAATATAGGTTTCACAAGCGACTTTCACACACTACTTGTTCAATGAGCAAAATAGACATCTTTAAATAAATATATTATTTTTATTAAAACTTGACTATAATTCTACTTTAAAATACCCTTGAGACACAGTTTGATACTTTTCTTAACATTAGCAATTGCAAATTTTATTTTTTTCTTCCTAGAAATAAAAATAAATAATTTTTGAAAAAAAAAGTTTCCACTGAGCGAAGTTACACTACATGAGCGAAGTTAGCCTGTTTTACGGTAATACGTGGTAAAAGTACGCTGCGTGGAGAAAAATCGTTTGTGTTGTATTTTTACAGCGTGTGGTGTTGCTTTAGCCCCAAGCACAATGAAAAATCTTAAATCGTAAGAATGAGAGGAAGTAGCACAGACATATACATATCTCTGTCCTGCTTCCTCTCATTCTTACGATATGCGATATGCGATTTCAGGATTAAAGTTTCATTCTGCTTAGGGCTATTATGACAGATGATGTGATTTTCTACAAGTTAATCTTAAAAATGTTATGTATCACCTTAGAAATATATCGCTTCACGTGACACGTAGTAAAAATACACCTGGTTAGATATTTACAATGGGTACTAGAATTTGCGGTACACATGTTATTTATCGGTGTGAAATGTTAAAATTTAACTTGAATGTGGAATTTCTGTCTGAGCTTAAATTTTTTTGTTTGGAACGAAAATTATGCACCTATTATATTAATAGAATACAGTCTGTTGTATTTTTACATTTGTTATAAATATCCTGTACTATATATTCATATACGGGGTTTTCTCCATTTCTGTCCTTTCCATTTTCTGTCCATTTCTCCTTTCTGTCGACAAAGTGCAATCACACTTCCAAATTTTGTTTTAAGTGAAATATTATCAAAAAAAACGCTTTTTGTGAAGTAAAATATAGTGAAGGTAGTTTTTATCAGTACATAAGTAATTAATTAAAGAATATATTGATATAGTTTTTAAAAGCGTTTATAAAAATTATTAATGGTATGAAATATATAGCGTTGTTTAACCTATAGTTAAATTATCGGATCATTAAAAAGAAATTCCAAATGGTCCAAAGATCCACATTTTTTACAGTGAATTATAGAATTGAGCGAGGATCAGCGTTGGTTCAATTTTCTTTCTGAAAGGAGTAGGAATTTGATATATTCTCGGGATTTGCCACTTTTTTTCTAAAAAAAAAGTTACAATAAAAGTGAAGTTTTCTATTTCTAATGGCCTATTTACACCTTCGAAAAAATTTTTATTTTGCATGAGAGTAAAGAGGACAGATACACAGTCTGTCCTCTTCCCTCCAATGCGAAAATTGTTTTTTTTCGAATGTGTAAACAGGCCATAAGAGTGAAATCCCATTGACGCGCAAAGCGTCGCGTTTTTACGCGTTGCCATGGGAGAGAATGAGAGAAAAGTATACATGTGTCTTTTTCTTTCTCATTACAACGAGCAAAAACGCGACGCCTTGCGTCTCCATGAGATTTTACCCTAAAAGCAAAATAATAGTTTTTAACCTAACTTCTTCTCAATTGTAAACAAAACGTTAATATATATACGAAATTTATGAATAGTACGTAGAATCACAAAGGGAATGTAGAAATACGGTCGCTTGTAAATTCATACTACAAAAAAATATACAGTCGGATCATCAATTTACAACGCACTATGTATTTCGCCGTACAGTTCGCATTTTTACTACGTGTCACGTGAAGCGATTTATTTCCATCGTGTCACGATGTAAAAACACAACGAAATTTTTTACAGTGCAGGTTTGCATTGCAGTCAATGGGACGAAATCAGTTTTTGTACCATAACTTTTAAAAAACAAATTTGCGAACCAATATTTTTCATTTATCGAAAGCTATTTTTTAAAATAATAAAAACTCATTTAAAAGTTGTATACAATTTTATTATTTTGAAAAATAGCTTTCGATAAATGAAACATATTTTGTTAATAAACATAGGTTCGCAAATTTGTTTTTTAAAAGTTATTGTACAAAAACTAATTTCGTCCCATTGAATGCAATGCAAACCTGTCATCCAGGTAGCCGCCAGTTTGAATTTCTCCCCACCCAACTTGAATATCCTTATATGGTTACGGGAGCAGGGCATGTGATAATAAAGGACAGAGACTGTTTCTGTCCTTTTCTGTCTTATGCTCTGCTCCCGTAACCGTATTCGTTGTGCTTTGGGCTTTAGGCCTTTAGCGATTACGATTCACTGTGCGTTAGGCCATACATACACTAATGTACAGGGATGGGTGATTCAACGTTTTCTGCCTACATGGGATTTTACCCTTATATTACATACATTTTCTACGTAATATACGTACAAAACAATAATGTTTTTTCCTAAACTTTTTTGTTTTTAATTAGTTAATTTATTATTTCATAACTATTTTCCTACTTTTTCTTTAAATCTTATCCTTTTTTCCCACTTCAAGTATAATAAGAACATATAAACATTAAATATAACCTCAAAGTGTCACAATGTTTTTTAAATATCTCCCTAACGTAAATAAAAGTTAATACGAACAAATTAGAATTTTCCAAGTAAAATTAAGAGATATTTGTCTTTCTAATTTATTAAAAAAAAAACATTTACACACGAATTTATGAGTCTTTCAACTTTGTCTGGAAAAATTGTAAATAAAAACCATTTATAATTTGACTTTTGAGATATTTGTGTCACTTATTGTCCAATTAAGAAAATCAATTTTCTTTTCTTGATTCTTGTTAGATACTATTAGGTTCTTTAAAAATTCATATAAACTTTTTGAACATATTAAAAATTAAAAAAGTGTCGTCAATTCTCCAAAACTAAAGCAAAACAATTTTCTCGAAAACACCACCTACGACTCATTTTGCTCAAGATTGAATAATTTTGGTATATTATCGTTTTCAAGTTTATCATAATTTTCTTGTTTAACCTGACAAAAAACAAGTGCACAAAATTAAAAATCTCTAAATATACAATACTTTGCCCAGCAGAAAACAAATAACAGGTTTTCAAAATATTTCAATTTTTCACCAAAAATAATATCATGAATAAAAATTTTAATTCAATTTTTATTTTAAAATTTCTTTTAAGCTCTTTAAAATAAAGTCAAATTATTGTCATATTATGTCAAATCCAAATATCGAAAATCTGAAATGTTTTAAGCATTTCGAGTTGTTTATAAATATGTATTTTTCTAAAATATTATTTTCTTCAAGATTCTTATAATTTTCTTGTAATTTACCAGACAAAAAAAAAACAAGTGTACAAAGATAAAAAATTCTAAATTTTTTCATGATTTCCAATTTTCTTCAAACATGTTACCGTAATAAACTGTAATCCAAATTTTATCTTTTTCATTTTTAAAAATTATTTCGAGCTCTACAAAATAAAATCAAATTTTCGTCATATTATGTCAATTCCAAATATCGAAAATCTGAAATGTTTTAAGAATTTCGATTAGTTTATAAATATGTATTCTTCTGAAATATTATTTTCTCAAGATTCTTTTAATTTTCTTGTAATTTACCAGACAAAAAAAAACAAGTGTACAAAGATAAAAATATCTAAATTTTTTCATGATTTTCTAATTTTTTTTCTAAAATGTAACCACAATAAACTTTAATCCAAAAATTTTTTTTTTATTTTATATATTATTTCGAGCTCTACAAAATAAAGTCAAATTTTCGTCATATTATGTCAATTGCAAATATCGAAAATCTGAAATGTTTTAAGAATATCGAGTTTTTATAAATAAGTGTTTTTCTAAAATATTATTTCCTTAATGTTTCTTATATGTAATTATTTTCTTATAATTTTCCAGACAAAAAAAATAAGTGTAAAAAAATAGAAAACTCTAAATTTTTTATTTACTTTTTTTATTATGGTTACATTTTAGAAAAAAAATTGGAAAATCATGAAAAAATTTAGAATTTTTTATCTTTGTACACTTGTTTTTTTTTGTCGGGTAAATATTTGGATTTGACATAATATGACAATAATTTAACTTTATTTTAAAGAGCTCAAAAGGAATTTTAAAATAAAAATTGAATTAAAATTTTTAATCATGATATTATTTTTGGTGAAAAATTGAAATATTTTGAAAACCTGTTATTTGTTTTCTGCTGGGCAAAGTATTGTATATTTAGAGATTTTTAATTTTGTGCACTTGTTTTTTGTCAGGTTAATTACAAGAAAATTATGATAAACTTGAAAACGATAATATACCAAAATTATTCAATCTTGAGCAAAATGAGTCGTAGGTGGTGTTTTCGAGAAAATTGTTTTGCTTTAGTTTTGGAGAATTGACGACACTTTTTTAATTTTTAATATGTTCAAAAAGTTTATATGAATTTTTAAAGAACCTAATAGTATCTAACAAGAATCAAGAAAAGAAAATTGATTTTCTTAATTGGACAATAAGTGACACAAATATCTCAAAAGTCAAATTATAAATGGCTTTTATTTACAATTTTTCCAGACAAAGTTGAAAGACTCATAAATTCGTGTGTAAATGTTTTTTTTTTATAAATTAGAAAGACATATATCTCTTAATTTTACTTGGAAAATTCTAATTTGTTCGTATTAACTTTTATTTACGTTAGGGAGATATTTAAAAAACATTGTGACACTTTGAGGTTATGTTTAATGTTTATATGTTCTTATTATACTTGAAGTGGGATAAAATGATAAGATTTAAAGAAAAACTAGGAAAATAGTTATGAAATAATAAATTAACTAATTAAGAACAAAAAAGTTTAGGAAAAAAACATTATTTGTTTTTAGGCCAAGTTGACAGGATTTTTTGCTGCACTTTATTATTTCTAACTTAAAATTACACTTTTTTATCTTTATTTGTCAAGATACACATTTTTATTTTTAATTAAATGCACATTTCTATAGAAATGTACACTTTTTTTACTCTTAAATTTTCCAAGTCAGATGCAGATATTTAAGTGACAAGTGCTGTATGTGGAAACACCTTTAATAACCTTCATTCTCATTATTTTCTGCTTTTGGTTTTGCGCTTTCTGCTTACATGGGATTTGCCCCTTACGATTAAGGATTAGAGATTGCGATTCATTGTGCGTTAGGCTAATATTAACTTAACATAGGCCTAACGCACATTGAATAGCCTAACGCACAATGAATCGTAATCGCTAATCCTTAATCGTAAGAATGAGAGGAAGTAGGACAGACATATATCTCTGTCCTGCTTCCTCTCATTCTTACGATTAAGGATTAGCGATTACGATTCGTTGTGCTTTAGGCTAATCGTAATCGCTAATTGCCTAACGCACAATGAATCGTAATCGCTAATCCTTAATCGTAAGAATGAGAGGAAGTAGGACAGACATATATCTCTGTCCTGCTTTCTCTCATTATTACGATTAAGGATTAGCGATTATGATTCGTTGTGCTTTAGGCTAATCCTTAATCGTAAGAATGAGAGGGAGTAGGACAGATATATATGTCTGTCCTGCTTCCTCTTATTCTTACGATTAAGGATTAGCGATTACTTAGGGTGCCGTCTCATGTTAGGGATTAATGGATCAGGGATTAGAATAGACAAATCAGAGAATGCTTTCCAATGTGACCAATTATCTGATTGGTCTATTCTAATCCCATGGTCCAAATCCTTCGTGTCAGACTTCACCCTTACGATTCAATGTGCTTTAGGGTCAAATCACATGAGAGCGTCAAACGTAAAACGTTTCTGCTTTGCATGAAAGCAAGAGAGATAGAAAGATATCGCTAGCGCTGTCACTCTAATGAAAAGCAGATAACGTTTTACGTTTGACGCTCCCATGTGATTTGACTAGGGTTGTAAGCTGTGAATCGTTTCATTGAAACATTGAAACTTTCATTGAAAGTTTCAATGTTTCATGGACGAAAGTTTCAAAATTTCATGAAACTTTGAGTGGAGGGGATAGAATTTAAATTTCGCGCCTTCAAATTTATCTGTCAAGTAAGGTAAGGTTAGTTTGCCCATGTATTTGCGCCATATTGAAACTTTGAAATGTTTCATGAAGCATTGAAACTTTCATGAAACATTTCAATTAGGAAAGTTTCATGAAACTTTCCAACCCTAGATTTGACCCTTAGGCTATATAACCTAAAAATATGAAATGTGTTTGTATACTCCCCATATGCGCACATCGTTTGTACAATTTGCGCAAGCATAGCAATTAACTCACACATAGATAAAAGGAAAAGAGGAGAACTGCCGAATGAAAAGTGGAACTACCACTATATCAAGTCCTTCCGTTCCCGACCACTTCACTTTATCAAGAACCTACTGTATTATAATTACGTTCTCAACCCTGCCCTGCACGCAATTCTAGTTCGGGTAGATTACTTACCCACCACTGGATCATACTTATACTTACTAAGGTTATTATCGTTATTATCTAACCCTGGTTCTTTCTTCCTGATGTTGAAGATGTTTGATTTGTTTGTTGACATTTACAATAACCGGTATTCGTAAACTTATTATACGTCAAAAGTCAACTGTATATATCTTAATCTACCGTTTGCGTTTCTTTGCCGATTTGTATTTATAGTAATTCTTATATACACTTGTGTTTTATTTCGAAAATAGAATGATTGGATTCTTAAGCTGATCATCCATTGACAGAAGAAATTTTTACGATATATAACTGTTTGAAATTTAATGTTAATTGCATCTGTTAACTAAGATACAATAATTCTATTGTTCACTTGCTAAAAAACAAAATATTTATTCTGTAATACATCAGAAAAAATGACTGAAATATCTGCTTCAGAAAAAGTAAGTATGTTTTCATCTTTAAAAATATTCATTAATAATTATTTTAACGATGCATTAAACTTTCAAAATAGTTTAACGAAATTTAGAATTTTTTTCAGAAAATAAAAAACAATTACTTTCCGGTATAATTGTGATATTGAAATTTTCCTGTTGATATGTAAAGCGTTTATATTGATAATATTACCAAATTTGAGTAATTTCGATCGCTGCTCGGTGTAATGTTATACTGTATGAAATTTCCGCTTCGGGTTGATCGAAAATTAACGTATTTGTTTAATTTTCGACCGACAGTCGGTTAGCATAAAATTACACAGGACGGTCCTGATATTTTTCATAAAAATGTATAATCTAAAGTCGCAGGACCGTCGATCGACATTATTAATATTATTAACCGGACCCTCGATGTGATTTTGTAGATAACACATGAACTTTACAGTATTTTATTAAAATTCGTATCAGGGTCCTGTTTTAATTTTATGTCGCATAAATGGTGAAAATTCAACATAAAACATATATTATGTAGTGACTAAATACAAAAATCATAAAACCACATAAATGATCCAGGGAAGGTAGTGTGAAAAAAAAGTCAACACTTTTTTATCTTTCTAACAATTGCGACGTTTCGTTAGCCAGGGTTTGGCAACCTCGTCAGGTTAAAAATTTTAATTTAAAGGAATCACTTCAATATTATATACACTGGTCATATAAAAAATTATTATAAACAAAAATGTTTAAAATTGTATTTAAAAAAAGCACTAACTAAATATTAATAAACAAAAAAGAACAAAAACTTTTGTCGCTCCAAGGTGTTTAAATTTTTTTATTTGACTTTTAAATGTTAATTTTTAATTTTCGACGTCTTAAAACAAATTTAATGTTTTAAAAAAAATGTTTTTGTTCCTTTTTTGTTTATTAATATTTAATTAGTGTTTTTTTTTTAATATAATTCTTAAATATTTTTGTTTATAATAATTTTTTATGTGACCAGTGTATATATTATTGAACTGTTTTCTTTGAATAAAAATTTTTAGCCTGACCAGGTTGGCAAACCCTGTCCAACGAAACGTTGCAATTGTTAGGCTGATAAAAAAGTGTTGACTTTTTTCACACTATCTTCCCTAGATCATTTATGTGGTTTTATAATTAACAATATGGAAGGAGGTCCAGGGGTTTAGAAGAGTCTATTGATTCATAGAAAGCAATGTACGAAGCAAACTTTTTCCTCTTTAGAAATCTCTTGATCTGGGTGTCACCCAGATTGTACCAGGTGCGAAACTCCGGGGTCGAAAATTTAAGATATTCCTTCCTCATAAAACTTCTTACCGTAACTGCTCTGCCGCATTCTTCGTCCTACCATAAGAGTTGGATGGTGGTAATACTGGGAACAAAACTGGGGAAAAAAGCCCGAGCATCTAGAAAAGAGTCCAGAATGCAATCCGTAAATTGGGAATGAGTTTGAGTAATATTCAAATCACCTCTTGCCTCGGGGAAATCATCATAAATCCTTGAGTTGATAGCGTCGTAGGGATGGTAAAATCGAAATCGAATATACGCAAAAATCGAATACTCCCTTTTGATTAATCGAATAATGGCAATCGATTATTATGTCTGCAATGGAAAACTCGAATTAAAATCGATTTTAAATCGAATAAATTCGATTTTGTCAGGCTGAAAATTCGATCGATTAATTGATATTCGATTTTACGTCTTCGATTCCCATCCCTCACGCTGCATAGGATACCTTATAGTTCACACAAAAGGAATCCTGTAATAAATTATTACAGTCCTTAGAAAAGTGTCTGTGAGCACAGTAAACACAAGTTAGAAGGGTCGAACTTCACTGCGCAGGATCATGGCCATATTTCTGATATTTAGAGAACTGCTTAGGTTTAGTTATAATTAGAGTTATTTGAAGGCCAACTTTTTAAATATAGAGGTATCTTGGGATCTCGTCAAAAAATTTATATTCTACTCTTTGAAGAGGGAGAACCATCATAGTTCTTACAACGTCTAACAGCAGATAAACACGAGCAAGACGGAGGGTCAAGCACATCGAAGATTTCTTTAGGGGATCTTGCCACAGGGATGTCCCTGTTAAATCCACGTTTATTGAAAGCTCCATCCGGAATGTGAGCAAAGTAATGGTCCATGTATTTGGATTGAAGTTCCTAGAAAAACTTCGCATCCTCGAACCTATCCCAGGTAATTCTCAGAAGATTAGAGCCAATTCAATGGATTAATCTTGAAGCAGAGAAAATAGAGTCAACTATTTCAGCGATTGCTAAGGGCTCCAATCTTCCAATATTCAGCCCAGTTTTAGTGCTTTGGAAAAAAACATTGAAGGGTGGAAAGGATGTGCTGAAATATCTTGCATCCTGAAGCGCTCCTTTCGGTTTCTGCCAAAGGAGGTCATAATTTAAAGAGGAGGGTCGAGCAGGAACCACTGAAGCAGCAGAAGGGGGAGAGGTTGGACTTTACCCTTCGGACCAGGAGTAAAAAAAATTTTTAAATTTGAGTTCGACTCTTGGGAGTATTTACCAGTTTTGAAACCTTGATGTTTGCTTTGATCTGGGAAAGGAGCAGAAGTTAAAGCTCCTTCAGATGTTGCCGGATTAGATAGTTTATTATTGGACCTTTTCATCGGCCGTTCTTTGGAGGACAACCCTGAATAATTGGGGGAGCTGGAGGAATAGACTCCTGTAGAGGAAATATTGTCTCTTATTGTTCTCCTTAATATCTGGGTAAGGAGGAAGATCTAAACCAGGGATACGTCCGGGGCACTGATTCCGTAATCTCTCATATTCTTGTTTGTTGATTGGGGCTGTTTTCTTCCCAGATTTGCCAAGTCTGTCCTTTGGGACACTAGTGGTCTCAGAAGAATCTAATCTAGGGGCCCTGGGTCGGCTGAAGCCTCTGCTTGCGTAGGGAACCCTCTGGGAACGGGAAGAATGCTCATGAGGTCCTCCCTTTAGAACTCCCCTAGTCACTCACTGAAACGGTAAAACGAAGTTAGTTTGGAGCAAAAATGAACCTCATTAAGGTGGAACTTATTCGAATGATGTTCTTGAGAGGCCTATTTAAACCAAATTAAAGCTCGAAAGTCACTTTGTACACAAGACTATACACATTTCAACTAATTAATGTTGTTCAAATACATTTAACAGATTTAACATTTATTTTACATTTTGAGGTTGCAATATTAAAAAAGGGTTTATTTTACTCTTCACGAAAAAAATATTTCGAATTGTGAAGAAATAAACATTGCTTTTTGCTTTTCTGTGTGTTTTAAACGTTAAAGTGAACGAATACTGGGACTTCAACGATAAATCATTTCAAAATTTATAGTTTAATTTAATGAAAACTCAAAACTTAAATACAACTAATTAGTTAGTGAAACAGAACAGACCTGCATCAAGATCTGGAAATCTCAAAAGCCAAGCCAAGCAGAAAACATCACATGGAGTCCTGATATAATGTTCTTTCTAACTTCTATTCTCCGATTAGCAGTGAATCAAGAGGAAAGTTTTCAGTCAAATTTAACTTCGAATTTCCAGGAACGTTAACGTGATCCAGAAGCCGCAGGATAGATTCGTTCTTATACAGATGAGAGAGGCCGGAAGCCGGTTTTTTGGGAGAGTAGGATTTTCTGAACTTCAAAAAATATAGATTTAGTGTGAGGAAGATCGAAGAAACACAGATCACGAAGTTCACAGTTAACTTTAGTCAGAATTGTTATTTCTGTTTTTTTTCACTTGTTGTTAAACACAAAAGTTTCGAAAGGTCAGCTTCGTTGATTCCCGAAAAGTGACGAGATTTTCCGAACGTTTTTCGTAGGTCTTCAAGTTCCAGGAAAGTGAGGGAAAAAGGACTAGGATCGAGGACGAAAGGTAGAAAGGACGGAGCTAGGAAGATGATCGACGGGAAGAAAATCGATCGGCTGATCCATATATTCCTAGTTCACGGTCATTTTTCTCAGATATTTGTTTATCTATCCTAAAGTGAGTCGCATTACACAGGTGTTTTGTGGGGCGCGTTCCCAAAGTGGCAATATTTATTTGTATCAATAGTAAAATCCAAAGACTGCAAGAGTTGCATTTTGGAACAATAAAAGGGACATTATAAGTTATATTTGAGAATTATTTCGAGTGTAATATTTCCTTTAACTACTTCGTTGCCGTTGGAACGGCAAAATTGTACACGTCGAGGATTCGTAGGATCTCCCCTTTGGTCACAGCATTGGTTTTGTTGTTTGTCTAAGTGTCGGAGAGTTTGTATTTCTTTTGAGTTTTGAGTTAGATGCAAATTTTAAATAAATTATTAACTCTTTACAGATAATTCGTTTGAATGCAATTAAAATTTAGAAAATTTTAAAGAGTTTAAAAATTTATATTTATTAAAAACTGTTGATCCATTTAAATTTGAATAGTTTGAAATCTGATTCAATTAAATAAAATTTGTTCTTAAAATTCAAACATTTTACTAAATATCTAACTTCAATAAATAATACTTTCTGGTTGTTCAGAGTAAATATCTTAAATTTTTTTTACCCATTGCATGTTTGTGTTGATGAGAAAATACTATATAAGCAATGACAGATATTAAATTTTAGTAAATAAATGATATTTTCAAAAAATAACCACTGAAGAACGTTTAAGGCTTCCTCTTAAATTAACTTAATATACCAGCTTAATGTTTCGTTAAAAGTTATAATACTTCTGCATTAATTACTTTGAACCATCTAAATAATGATACTACACCGCACTCTCTTTATATGAAGGTTCGAAATATGACATTCTGCGAATAAGAAGAAAGGGGAATTAGAGTTGAGCGTCGAGCATGTAGGGGTAGCAAATGACAATGCGTTTCGAGCGTTTGTTTACAATTCGCTGTATGAAAGACCCAGCCCGAAGAGTTGCATATAAAGAGAGTCAGGTGTATATTGATTTTTGAAAAAGTCTATAGTGACTTTTAGACAAATTTTTCAGTCTCCTGGCCCACTGTGCAACAGTTTAACTATGTTGATGTTTTTCTCTGCGGACGGAAAAATTTCTCTCACAGTTTTTACCGGATTAAATTCAAATTAGGACTGTAGCTTTATAACATTATACTTTAGAGAAGTATGTAGGATTTTCCAGATTGGTTGATGAGTTTATATTTTATAGATATTTTTTAGTGATTTTTTTTTTTGCGAAAAAAAAATATTTCGACATCAAAGTTATGTCATTTTGCGAAAAAAATTTTAGTGTATAATGTGTAGATAGTTCCGTGTTTGAATTTCTTAAAAATTAAAAATATAAAATGAGTGAATCCATTTAAGATAACCGAGATAGGAAATAAAAAATAAAAATTTTGTTTAATTTGAGCTATGTCGTCATTTTTCTATGATTGCTACATAAGTATACATACGTAATTTAATTTTAGGACAAGTATGCAAAACAATTAAAGAGACAAATGGAGTGCTGGCGTGAAATAATTTTACCCTTAACATCTGTCTTACTATGGGAACGTTCTTGGTATCCTGGTTTATTGCTTGGACTATCATCGACTATTTTTTTGTAAGTATTTGTGACTAATTCATAACATAGATCATTTCTAGTTTGTTTTATGCTCACTGTTTGCAATCGACATTTTACTTTGAGAACAGAAGTAACGGAGAAACTTTTCGTATCAAAAGTCGTGTAAAAATAATAGAATGATTAATATACCATCTAACAACCATTCAAAAATATGCCCAAAATGAATTTGTATCTTCGAGCAGGTAGATGGGAATGAGTTGGTTACTAATCGTAAATAGACCCTTCCTTTTTACTTTCTTATTTTTATTTTACCTACCTATAAACCTTCTTGTCTCTAATCCCAAGGGTTCTTTACATAAAGAAAAGTGTTTAGCGTTCATATTATGACGTTCTACCCTACCTTAATTGCAGACCCCTCCCCTACCACCAGTAGCGTAACTGTTAACTGTCAAAGTGGGGCAGTCCCTCGGGGCGCCCTCGAGCTCAGGGGTCCCTTGGTAAACTCTAATAGAACTTTTTTTTTTAATTTCAAAAACCTTACTAATTGTAGTAATTTATAGTTTGATTGGGGCTCCATTTTCCCTTTTGGCCCAGGACCTTCGTCCATCCAGTTACGCCACTTCCTACTGGGTAAGAAAAATTAATGAAAATGAGGATATTTTGTCAGCAAGTGTTGAAAAATAAAAAAAAATTCCAAAAGAATTTCTAGAAAGAATGAAAGAATGTTTCTTAATTTTAATTTTTTTAACAATAATAAAAATCCTGATTTTCATTAATTTTTCTTACCCAGTACTTACAGTTTTGTTTCGGGAATTAATGGGTTAAGAAATAGTATAGGAACATATATAGTATTATTTAGTTAGGGGAGACCGCCCAACGGTAGATAGTAAAAGTTTCCCCCAGCTGTAATTGTTTCAGTCTGAAGTAATTAACAAAAATTTTTAACACTAAAATAAGGCTAATCTATTCAATTAATTATCACAATCAGAAATGGGCCTTAAATTAACCATTTATTCATAATATGTATATTTATAATACCTACGATAAAAATTTACAAAAAAACTACCTCCTGCCAACTGAGGGCCTCATAGTAAAAATGGATTATAATAATGATGGGAGCAAAAGTGGGTTATAATCACTAAGAGCAAAAACGGGTCAAAAGTTTCAAACTATTTATTTATAAAATATACTATCAACTATCTTTTAATTATTTTTACATGAAAACATTCGAAATTGTTAAAACAATATTTTTAAATTAAAATAATTCCGAAACAGTCGAAAGCATCTTTTATAAATAAAGAAATAGTTTAAAATTTTTTACCCGTTTTTGCTCTTACTGCTTTTAAGGGGTTACATGGGTGTACTCGGCAAAAAAAGGCCTATTTTCAACAATTTTTTTTTATACAAAGAAGGAAATATTTTATTATAACTTTATAGTTTCTTAAATATATATATTTAAAGAAGAATTTTTGAAATTTGCGAAGAAAAATATTCAGAAGTCAGCCATTGAGACGTCATTTCCGGTGACACCTCGGAAAAAAGGTGCGTCCGCGTTGACAGCACAATTCCTGACAGAATCATCTGAACTGAAAAAACTAAATATTTTCTTTTAGTACAGACCTGAAACTAGGAAGTGGACGAAGGGAAAAAGAAAAAAGTGAAAATTGGATTTTTGGCAGACCTTTTTACAAAAAATGCAAATTTTGGTAAAATTTGCTCAACATTTTTATTTTTTGTTATTAGTTGTGATTGAAGAAAAAAAATCCTTCGTCTAAGTACTGGAGAATTGTATCTCGAAGGCCTGTGCAAAATTTCATTAAGATCGGTTGGGTAGTTTCCGTGAAATGTTGACAACCGACTTTGAAAACACAGTTTCGAGAAAAACTCATAAGTTTTGAGTAACAATAAAACTGGAAATAAAACATTTTTGTTAACTTCCATTGAATCGTCGATTCCTGGGCCATAAATTAAAGAACCTGCAGCAGCTGTAGTATCTAGGGCATCCTTATATAGGCAATCCTGGCTTCGCGAGTCTCGCTCTCAGATTTTTTTTTAACTGCGCACACATAATACCTGACTCTGAGCGTGCACCTTCCCGAGGCTGTATTTCCGAAGCTTTTATTCGAATCGACTTGAAAATTTAGGATAATATTCTCGAGATGTTGTAGAAATTAATAAGATAAAAAAAAAATTTTGATTTTTTAAAGCTGTAAAACCCATGTAACCCCTTAACCCACTTTTGCTCCCATCATTATTATAACTTGTTTTTACTATCAGCCCCTCAACTGTAGATAATCTTTTCTTATTTGAAAAAAAATATAAATTGTGGTTTTTAGTCGCAATACAGTTCCTTAATAAGTATTCTTGAAAATAAAATCAATTTGTCATAATGAAAGTTGTTTATTCTTTAGTAATTAAATAAAATAGGAGAAATAGGAGAAATCTTGTAACATCTAACCAAACCTAATAACTAAGTCAGCGGGAATTAGTTGCAATTCGTATAGAAGTGTTCAAACTAAATTAAAATGTTTTTGAGAACAAGAAAATGCTATTGAAACATAATCTGAACTTCTCACAGTTCTATGATGGATTATCTACTGTTGATTATCGACTGTTGAAATTCACACTGATTCATAAAAAATGCCTTAATAATTATGAATAAAGAAAACAAACACTTCGTGGTGATATATATTATTTTTTAAGCCTAGAATTTTAATAATAACGCATTTACGATCCCTAAAAAATTTGTATTCTTTATTAAAACTATAAATATATTTCAGATTTGTAAGGGTTTTAAGTAAAGTCAACTGATTACACTTAGAACGTTCTTTATTTTGAAAGTCGTAGTTTACAACCGTGTCAAATATTCAGAAGTTCGTCGCAGACTGACTCTCATTCGTGAGAGTCCGAATATTCGCGATTCGGGGATAACCGGTGACAATCGTCTACGATGTAATGACTAATTAGTCGAGGCGTGTTAGAATATTCACAGGTTAATTTTTTTTCAACGCTCAAAAACTGTTTTTTCATTTTTACACGGTAATTATTTATATTTTTTCAAAAAAATATTGTTAGGTTACCTTATTTTATTCCTAAAATCTTATTATAATTAGCTAAATTAAAATTTTGAAATCATTTTTTAGAAAATTCAAATTATCTATTATCTGTCGTTATCTACTGTTGAGTGATCTTCCATATACTATTTAATACATTTGACTTATTCAGGTAGTAGGAGAAAGGTCTACGATTAAGATAGAAAAGGACTTTATACAAGAAACGCTAAACAGACATTTCTCCGTGTACGTTCTTTCCTTTTTCCCCATAAACTCTGTCTTTATTGTTAACTCACCCATTCTCAATTAAAGTTCTTCTTCACTTTTTCCTCTACTCACTATGTTGCTCACTATCTTTTTCCATATTGTTGCCTACTTTCTTTCTCTCCATACCTCCCTATATGGATGATTCTGAAGGAAGAGTGCACTTTTGTTTTTTTTTGTTCTATAAATTAACAAACATTGTCTAGATATTGTTAAAAGATTAAAAAATGTATTCATCTATTTAACGGATTAACAATATCACGATTTTCAACTTCAAAGAATTTATTTGAATATCTGAAATAAAATTTCTGTAATTTTTGTATATTTATCATGTCTCAACTTCGATATAACTTAAAGTATACACGTTTTGTAAAAAATGTTTTTTCAATCTATAATATCGACGGGACACATAAATGTTCCACTAATCTCATTTAACATAATGTACTTTTTATCTAAATTCAATGCCTCGAACCACCAGTTGTCAGTATGTTTATTTACTGGCATTATTATTTAATCTAATTTTCATTTTACTGCTTATTCATTAGTTTTTTTTTTTTTTTTTTTTTTTGCAAAAATGTTATTCTTCAGTAATTTTTGATATAGAAAAACAATTGCGAACCTCTTCTGGAAAATTGCACTAAAGTTTAAAAGGTTAAAATATCGAAAGAAAATTTTATTGTTAAGTCATTATAATTACAACTCATTGTGACTAAAAAAAACTGTTCTAACCTGTAAAACGTTATATATTTCGTAATTAATGGACAAACACCAATCGCAAAAGCAAAAAACTTAAGTTTTTACCCATTCCATTCACATAATAAAGCAGATGTTATTAATTCTCGGTTTTCTAATTCAGAAAATTTAAAAAAGCAATAGAAACCACTTAAAATCAGGAGATTAAAGTAAAGATTAAATGAGCGGAGGGCAGTCGTTTTTTCGAAAAGTCAGACCTATTTCGCAAAAACGACTGCCCTCATCTAATTCATTGTTTACTTTAATTCAATGATTTTATGTGGTTTTTATAGCTCTTTCAAATGGTCTGTATAAGAAAACCGAAAATTAATACTATCTGACTGATAACGTTCAAAATTTCTCATGAAAAAATAGATTTTTTTTGCATACATTTTTTCCTTAACATGTCAAAAATGCCTTCCAAAAAGTTAAAGTCGATCCGAGTGTTAGTTTTTGGTAGAAATTCGTCACAGTGGATTTACTTTTTTTTTACTAAAAATTTTACCCAAAACTTTAAACTCGTTTTTCTCGAAATCAAACTAAAAAAATTTTGATGCAGGATCCGTGCCATGGAAAAATTTTATTACTCTGTTAACTTCAGACTTAATATTTTGCATGGATTTTCAACGTAGTGAAGTTAACTGAATAATGTAATTTTTCATTTGGGATGGATACTGTACCTTAAAGTGCAGGTCCTAAACTAAAAATTTTTCAGTGCATGTTCTTTTCAGTAGGCAAATTTGAGAGAAAACGAAGAAAGCAATTGACTTAAATCCATTTGCATTTTGTTAGACACACCTGTCTTCAGTCTGTAAACAAGGATCAAACGCATCAGTAAACCCCTTCCCTCCCCAGCTAGCTTTAAGTACCTAAAAAACGTCGTTTTTCACATTTTTGATTCAAAAGCCCGCCATTTTTTATTTTTTGGCATTAAATAAAACTCCTAGTTCACAGACTGACCACACATGTATATTTTAAGATTTTTTTGGAATTTTAGGTTTCCGGTGATTCAAAATGGTGGAATCGTGTCTACCGCAAAACGCCTTCTTTTTTAGAGTCAACTTTACCGCACTATGACAAATGTTTACTATAATAATTTAGATTTAAAAAGATTTTTTTTTGCGTAGGATGTGAAAACCTGCCTTCAGGTACCCTGTAGCCCATACTATAGGGTTCTGCGGGGGTGGCGATGTTCTGCCGACCCGCTAAAAACACACCCTTATTTGGGAACCTTAAGACCACTCCCGGCTAGCACTCTCCGCGCGTATCGCCATCAGGAGTGGTCTTATATCCCATCCTCTGTCGCCAAAGCAACTTCATCCCTTCAAACGGGACCTACTGTCATTGACGGTCATTGGGGCCCTTAACGCACACAAGTTGAGCCAAGGGGCCCGATTGACCGTCAATCCGCTCGAAAAACGCTTCAAAAGGAAGAAAACTTTCTCTATCTGCGTTTTTCTGCACCTTAAATGGCCCTTAAGCGGCTACGCTTTAGAGCCTCTTCTCGTTTTGCTTGCTCCAGGACCTTCCTGAAACAGGCACACTTTCCAGAGCCTGCAAAATGAGACGTTCCCGCCTTATTCTCTGGTTCGGCCGCGCAGAGGAAGCAGAACGCTTCCTTTCCACATTCTGCAAGAGAGTGTCCCGCATCTCCGCACTTGAAACAAGCGGAGGATCGATTAACCCCCTTGCAGTTAGCTTTTTTATGGCCAAAACCTATCTTTTCTTAGCGTTCTGCTTCCTCTCTGTCTGTGATCAAAATAGCAATTTTGTCACCTCTCATGTTTGGTCCGAGGACCGTGACTTGCCTCCTCTCTCGAGGAGTGTTAAGAACTCCCTCGAGAGCAGAGACCACATCGTCCTTTTCAGTTAGGCCGTCAAGGTCGCGGATTTCCAGGGTCACCCTCTGGTCCTCCGGTCGCCTGACGGTACCGATTCCGCTCACTGCCTCGGAGACTTTGGCAGTGAACTTCTTTTCGTCCGAACCTCCTCCTAGTTTTAAGAGGAGGTTTCCTTCCTTTGTGGGCCTTGCGCTCACAACAGTCGCCTGGCAGGAGCCAGGATCTACCTCTTTCTTGAGCTTGTCAAGAACAGATTCAAATGTCTGTCCTTGACAATCTAGCACTAATACGGTCTTTTGTTTGGGGCTGTTCGGCACCACAACAATCCTGGGCGGCTGTTGATTTGCCACAATTCTTTCTTTGCCTTTTTCTTAGGCTCACTTTTTGGAGGTGAGCGATCCTCCATCTCTCTCTTCCTCTTGCACTTGAGGACCAGATTTCTCATTTTCTTGGCCTGGATGCGCTCCCTTACCTGTTGCCTTTCAGATCGTGCAGTTTCGCTCGACCACTGGCTGAATTTTCTCCAACCAGTTTGGATCTCCGATGCAACGTTCTTTTAAACAGTCAGCTTTTCTAACATGATGTTAAGTTCCTGCGGCATTTTAATAAAAAATTTCCACTTCTTCCTCTCGCAATTTAACACCCTTCAATCTTTCTTCCTCGATATCTTTGCTATCCTTTGCTGGGCGCCAATCTGCTTCGTCTTTAGTTTTTGAGTTCTTGTCTGTCATATGATTCACACGAGTCTTGGAGAAAAAACGGTCCACCCACCCAAAGCTCCGATGTGTGGGTAAGGCATTTGTACACTAGGAGGGCGCCAGGTATCCTAGCACCGCTCACGACACCTCCGAACGTGTCACTGGCGACTACAGCGCGTCCGCCGCCCAGACCCACAACATCAACAACCGACGTGCCATCTCTCGGCACAGTGTGGAACCTTAGATTGGGTTAGGTGTCGTTGCTCAGATCGAACAGACAACCGGTCCATCGGGCGCCAACCCTGGATCGAGGCTACTCCACACCAACTTAGAAAAACCAAGAAGGCAGGAGTGCCCTATTCCTCCCAGAACCCATGTCGTCCACAGCTGACGAGGATGGTTAGCCCCCATTTGGAATCCGAATTAACATCATCCGCACAGGACAGTTAGTGCACAGGTTCGAAAAACGACGGCTATCCGAATTAACAGGGTCCCGTTCATTCCCCTGTGCCCAAACTCGCCAGACATCGGGAGTCGATGAGTTCTGGGAAGAGCCGAACAGCTCGTCTAGTGAAGGCGTCCGAAGGACAAGAGCCTGGCCGGTCCTAAGCCCCCTCACCACGACAAAGTGACACCACGAGGGGGGATGTAAAAAGATTTAGATTTATACTTGTAAAAGTAAATAAATAAAAACGAAAATGTTCATTTTTCGACTCTTTCATGAGAAACTCTCCTTAAATGTACTAATTTTAGGTGGTTTTTATCACCCTTTCAATAGTTTGTCAATTTAATTTTGGACTATTGCAAAATCTGTCCTATGCGTTTTAGAAAAAAACAAAAGGATTTTAGGAATATTCCTGTTTTCTTTATATCCTATTCTTCACACACCTTGCTTCCCTTACGAGTATTTATTTGGGTTAATTCCAAGAAAAGGATCTAAAATTAGACGAGGTGCGCTATATTAAAAAAAAAAAATTAAGCTCATTTATTGTTTTAGTCACTTTTTTAATTATGATTAAAAGTAACTTTTTCTTTAAAGCAGTTTTTACTGCTTCTAATTTGTAACACTACCTTAAACGAATTGAATGACTGATTCCGAAATGTGGTCATTTAGCAAAATTGTTGTTAATGGATGTTTGGCTTATTTATTTATAGTTATTTTTCAATATATGTTTTAAATTGCAGATTAATATGGATTTTGGAACCTTCAGTGCTGACATTGATTTCAATTAGCTTGCTTGTGGTAGCACTTATCGACTATTTCGGACCTACAGTGTCGGCAACGTTTTTTTCTTCTAACAGTTGGACTGGGCAGAAAGAGCGAAAACTCGATGAAATTTGTCAAAATCTATCAATTACCTTATTACAATTACAAAGTTCTCGAAAATCTCTTCTTCAAGCACGAAATAATCGTCCTAATTTAGTAAGACTCTTATACATGTTTTTTAAAAAATAAAATATATTTACGTTACGTGTCGATAATTTATACTTGCCAAAAATCCAGCGTAAATAATTCTTATCTTTATTTCAGTATTATGGAACACTAATAACGTTTTTACTGTTCCTTGCTTGGATTGGAAACTCAATTAATAATCTCCTTTTAATCTATGTAATAGGTAAGTTTCAATCTTAACTTTAAAGCTACAGTTTCAATCGCAATCAGTTTTAATTAATAAAAAAAAGCACAACCCATTCCGGTTAAAAATAACAGAAAAAGGAGAATGTAAGTGATAGTTTAAAAAAAATGACAATGGCAAGTACAAAAGAAGTAAAAAGGCTTGTGTTTAAGGTACTAATTCATTCTGATGGTAATACAAAGGTATTTCAAAAAAATGACATTTCTTAATTTTTTGCTTGGTTCCAATTTTAGTAAAATAATTTTTTTTTTAAATTACTTAAATTAATAAGTAGAAATTTTTATTCGATTTTTGGAAGTAGAACAGGAATTAAGAGATAAAACACTACATTCACTTTTTATTTTGGCAATGTCTCGATGGCTTGGTTTGCTACCATCGTCAGGCCACTTTATTAATGGGTTAGTACCACATCTCAGTGACTTTTACTAAACATTTTTTTTTATTAGAAAATTTATTTTATTTACATTAAAGAAGAGGTTTTAGGCTATTAAAAAAATGTTATTCCTTGTTTATTAACGATTATCTTACTGTCATGGCCGCCTGAAACTACTCCTATTTGTGATTGACGGAGACGATATCTTAAGTTCAGGTGAACTAAAAAACAAAAATCAATTAATTTCTTGAAAAGTAAGCTTTTCGCTATCGTGTGAATCTCGATAAAAATTTTTCGATGAAAAAAAACCAAAATGGCGGATTTTTTTCTTTTTTTACTTTGTTTTTTTTGGTTCACACGATAGCCGTACATGTGTAGAATAAGCCATCCAAATTTTAGCCCGATCGGTGAAACAGTTTTTTTTTCTAGGATGTCCGCCAGGTCAAGAAACGTTGTTTTGAGAAAAAGCGAATTTAAGAAAACATGTTCTTTTTTAAGGAAATACCCTTTATGCGTCAGAATATGCAATTTACTGTTTAAAAATGTCTACAGTTCACAAATTTTGACGAAATTTGTTAATTCTGGTTCTGAAATACTCACGATTAATTACTTTTTCGAATTTTGGCCACGATTTCGGCACTTGAAATCACTGTGGGTCGCGAAACTGTTACATTGTATCCCGTTTTTCTATACATTATCGAAGTTTCTAACCAAAATAATAGTTTCCACAGAATTTCTACATATATGTATATACTAGAAAAATCTGCAGTTTTTAGAAAATCGATTTTTTTGAAAAAAATATGTGGTACTAACCCCTTAAACAAAGAAAAAAAAAATTTTGAAATTACTCAATATTACACAAAAACATCAAAAAGAATTCGTACATAAAAAATCAAAATAATAAATATATTATTCAAAACTTCCATAAGTTATTTGGTTAAATAAATAACACGTCAAGTCATTATAAAATTAGTTAAGGGGGGTTTCTCATGGAAATGTCGGAAAATGAACATTTTTGATTTTATTTAATTATTTATTTATTTTTATAAATATCTATCTAAACCTGTTAACCTATTAAAATTGAAGTATTTTGAAAGAGAAAAAAATTATTTTCACACCTAAAATATTAGATTAAAAGTACATCTTAGTGCCATGAAGTTGACTCTAAAAAAAGAAGGAGTTTTGCGGTAGACACGATTCCGCTATTTTGAATCACCGGAAACATAAAAATCCAAAAGAATCTTAAAATATACATATGTGGGCAGTCCGTATACCAGGAGTTTTACTTAAAACCAAAAAATAAAAAATTGGCGGGTTTTTTAATCAAAAATTCAAAAAAAGGACATTTTTTTGGTACTTAAGGATGGCTAAGAGGGGGAGGGGGTTACTAAGGCAGTTTATCCTGGTATACGGACTGCAGACAGGTGTGTCTAACAAAATGCAAAAGGATTTAAATCAATTGCTTTCTTCGTTTTCTCTGAACTACGTCTACCGAAAAAAACCATAATTTCGAAAAAAAACGCGTTTAAAATTAAGGGTAATATTTTTAGTAAAAGAAGAAGTAAAGCGAAAATTTTTTATTTTATTTTATTTTTTTTAATGGCATCTGTTTAGGGCGTTTCTGGAACCTTTTGCACGTTCCTTGTAACTCTCGTTTTGATCGGACATCTTTGAAAAACACACTATCGACGCGAAATTGAATCGATGCTCGCCACGATAGCCACCAAATGTCACGGATTTATTTCAAAAACTAATACTCGAATCGACTTAAACTTTTATAAAGGCATTTTTGACATGTCAAGGAGTAAATTTATGAAAAAAAAAAAAATAATCGATTTTTCCATGAGAAACACCCCTTAAAAAATTAAAAAATAAGGGACGAAGAACCGACATAGTTATTTCGAGTGACTAAATAAAACTAATCAAAAAAGTCGCTTTAAAAAAGAGAATTGATTTTTTTCTTTTAATATAAAAGGAAGAAATAGTACCTACGTTACAAGGGAAGAAAGTTCCAAATTCCTGTATTGCGCGACAATATGCCTGAGACGAAGCCGAGGGCTTCATGTCGCGCATTTCAGGGCTTTAGAACTTTTTGTCCCTGTAGCGTATACTATTTTTTTTAACATCCGGTCGAAAGCACGTTTCGCCATTCACTTAAACTTATTAAAAACAATTTAACAACGTTCCAGCTGACAAACTTGACAGTCTGATTGCGCGGCAGGCATTTATTAAAAACACATATATAAAAAGAAAATAAAGCTAAGCAGGCCTCCAATCGACAAAAGGAAAAAAAAAGTTGTTTTAGTCGCATTTTAAAACAAAATCAGAGACATATCCACACTTCCTTTAAATAGAAATATTAAATAAATTTAAATAAATAATTAATTTTAAAAGTCGCGCCAGCTCGCGCAATGTATTCGCTCCCGGTAAACTGCTTTTACTCCCGCTGTTCTAGGGGGAACGTTCGTACTTTCGTTCAGGGTGTTAAGAAAATTTTTTTTTGTAGTTAATAATGTAAAAATTTTAGATTGGGAACCAAATGACAAAAAAGAGTTATTTGCGAAATAACACACATTAAATGCAATGATTCCACGGACACGTGTGCGTAAAAAGTACTTTGTCGTACAGGCGTGTCCGACAGAAGTCGAGTTTCTAACTAGAGGGGGTACAAAAAAAATTGTGTGAGGCACGAATCTCGATTTCTCTATTTTTTGCACCCTTGCCACACACATAACTAATATACATATATGTATATTCTTTTTAGGGTTTTCAGAAATGTTATTGGGAGTTGTCATAGAAAAAAAAAATTTGGTCTGCATAAAATTGGGACAGATTTTTAAGTGAAAAGAAGCCTCATTTCCCACAGGTGCCTAGAAAGAAAGAAAAGTTTGCCTACGATGCCAAAACAAGTCATTGGTCATTGTTATCCACTGGTTCCTTAGCATATCCTGAAACGAGAAAATTTAACCATTTAGGAAAGAATCTAGGAATTTATATTTAAGGTTTTTTGCGGGAAAATTGTTTTTTAAGGATCCAAAATAAGTTTTAGTTTTTTTCAAGGTTTATATTTGTGTGTGTATGATTTTATATGGACTCATTTTCTTGATTAAAGCGATCGAAAAAATTTTCTAAATATATTCTCTGAATAAATATAAAAAAACTCTAAGAATTACATTTCAAAATATTTTTTATTCCTTGAACATCACTAAGTTCTGATTAATAAGTTGCAAAGAAATCTTAAATATGCGATTTGATGCGTTTTTGAATTGTTTACAAAATAGGTCGAAAGTATTTTTTATAAAATTTATATAAGATGATAGAAAACTGAAAAAATTAATTTTTTTCCGAAATTTTCCTTTTTTAAAACATTGATAACTCTAAACAAGATCACTCTAAAAGGTTTGCAAATAGCTCATTCGATGTGTTTTTTAATCACCTACAAGCTGATGAAAATGTACTGAAACGTGCAAGAAAATATAAAAATAATATTATTGAAAAACAGGATTTTCTAAATTTTCGATTTTTAAAATGTTAATAACATTAGATAAAATTGCACTAGAGGGTTCGCTACAGTGGCGGATCCACGGGGGGGGGGGGTCATGGGGGTCATGACCCCCCCCCCTGGAGCTAACTTAGATTTGCATAAGAGAGAGAGAGAGAGACAACACTATAGTGTTGTCTCTTTCTCTCTCGTGTATAACCCCCTCCTGGAACCAAGTCTGGATCCGCCACTGGTTCGCTAATATTTCAATTGATGCGTTTTCAAAGAATAAAAAGAATAAATGCAATAAAATACCTACATTTTAACTTTTTTTAAAAAAAATATATGAAACCACGGAGTTAGAATTGATCGATCAGGTTAAACCGTATGTCATAATTTGTCCCCCTAAGAGACCTATAATTTTGTAAAAAAATATGGTTTTAACTATTACGGTTCTCGAGATATTGGGCCAAACGTAATGTTCTCACACACACACATACATGGACATTTTTTCTAAACATCATTTTTGCCATATTGAGGTCGTAATATGTCAAAATGTGGCAAAAATCGCAATCTTGAATTTGGGGGTAGAACAATACTTCCTCTATGAGAAAGCAATATATGTATATAAATATATATTGGATTTTTTTGTTAGAAAGGTTTTTCAAACGCTTTTATTAAGAAAATGAGTCCATTAAAATCAGGCTCACAAATACATACCGTTAAAATAATTTAAAACTTATTTTTGATCCTTAAAAAACAATATTTTCCGAAAATGAACTCTAAATACTACTTAAATACTACTAGGGATGAGTCTTCCCTAAATGAACAGCTACGATTTTCGGGTTAAGTTTTTTCGTTTAAAGGGGTGCTTAGGAACCTGCGGGTAACAATGATTTGTTTTGGCATCACAGGCCAACTTTTTTTTCTTTTTACACACCTGTGTTCCAATTCTAGATGACATGACAGTCTGCCTTGCGGAAATAAATAATTTACTTACTTTGAAATAATTACAACCGATAGATTATTATACTTTTTATCTACATTTAGCTTATTCTAAGTCTTCTTTATAATGATTTCAATTATTTTAGTTAATTCTAGTTTTGACTAGTTTTAAGTAGAAAAAATAGGACAATTTAGTCAATTCTAAATTCACTGAGTACGAATCTTAAGTCAGATTTCCAAAATTCAAAATGGCGGATCCAGAACGACTTGAAATTAAGAGTACTCACATTTGTCTGGACCACCCGATATTGGGTCTTCTCGACAGTGGAGACGGAAAACTGTAGAAATACTTCTCCGGAGTACAAACGGATTATTAACAGTCGAGTTCTAATGGTATGCATATAATAGGTCAGTTACTGAGAGTGCATGTAACTATTCCTCGATGTCAAACATTCCACTTAAGTTATCTCACGAACCAGAAAAATCCCAGGCTATCAAGGCGCGAACCAAGGAGGTGCATGAATATTCCCCAAATCGTATTTGGCCTAAATTCATTTGGCCTAAATATTATTTTAGCCTACATCTTATTTGTCCTAAATCTTATCTAGCCTAAATCTTATCTTGCCGATATCTTATGTAGCCTAAATCTTATTTGGCCTTAATCTTATTTGGTCTAAATCTTATCTGGCCTACATCTTATTCAGCCTAAATCTTATTTAGCATAATTTTTCTATTGTACAGTCAAAGTCCGATAAGTCGCATAGTTCGGGGCTGTAGGGGTAGAAAATTGCATACTTAACGAATGCCCCCACCAAGAGGTATATTCATTTGCGCATGTGCTTTCATATCGGCGCGAAATTATTATTAGTTCAAATGACATTTAAGTTATGGTACTGTTACGTATATGAAACGTGCGAGTATACAAATTATACAATTTTGTAAATACAAAATATGTCATTAAAATAATTAATCTTATTAACATATTATATTTTTATAATTGAAATCAGTTTGAGGTTAATTTTTGGTTATAATTTTAATGATTCTTTTTTAAATGCAGTTAAATTTTATTACTATTTTTTGTATTAAAATTATTTTTAATATCAGAAGTACAAATTTAATGCTAAAATAACTGTAATCATTTTTTTCTTTTGTGTCTTTGAGCAAATTTTCTAGACAAAAACCATCGTCTGCTTGACAGAAGTAAAAAATAATCGTGTTGAGTTAAGGACTCAATATTATTTAATTATAGTATTGAACTTTACCTTTAGATTACTAAAATAAGTTTTCAAAATGAAATTTACGTTTTACAACAAACAATTAAATGTATATTACAGTGTTATTACCGTTATTACTAAGAAATCAGAGGTTATGTTCAAGAATCGGATGACAGTTATTAAATCAACACGCGAAGAATGTTAAATTTTTACACAAAAAATTTAACAAGAACCGATTGTTACACAAATACACTAAATTTTTAACGGTGTTTAATAACAGTTTTGATATTTAAAAACAATTTGAAGTTGGTTCACGCTGCCGCAACAATATTATAAAAACTCAGAGAGGGGGTATTGATTCCGTGTGAGTGAAAATGTATGTGATCAAAAAAAGAGGAGGTACGACTTATCGGACGGATACTTAACGGACTTTGACTGTACATTTTTTTAAAAAATGTTTCTCATTGTTAAATTAAGCCAAATAAGATTTAGGCCAAGTATAGGGCTGTGCAAAAAGTTCGAAATGTCGATCCGAGACGAGCTGACTTTTTTCGAGCAAAGCTCGAACTCGAAAATTCTGAGAACTCGAAAATCAAAACGGACCCGAACGAACCAGAGACCTGAAAATTTCAAGAATTTGAACTCATACACCGAGAAACCTTTGGGTCGTTTGATTGTTTTATTTTATTTGTACAAATAATTATTTGTCTAGTGATTTAAAATAATTATGCATGCGGAATAGCGTTTTATGACAATTACCCATGCGGAATAGCGTTTTATCATAATTACGCATGCGAAATAGCGTTTTATGACAATTGCGCATGCGGAATAGCGTTTTACGACAATTACGCATGCGGAATAGCGTTTTATGACAATTACGCATGCGGAATTATGTTTTATGAAAATTCCACATGCGGAATTATGTTTTAAGAAAATTCCGCAGGCGGAATTGTGTTCTATGGAAATAACGTATGCGAAATCTTTTTTGAAAACTTAACATTCCGCATGCGGAATACAGTTTTTTAAAAATTCCGCATTCCGCATACGGAATTTTTTTTAATATTCCGCATGAGGAACAGTGTTTTTTGAAAATTCAATTTTCATGAAACCCTATGCCGCCTGCGGAATTTCCATAAAACACAATTCCGCATGCGTAATTGTTTTAAAATGCTATTCCTCATGCGTTTTTGTCATAAAACACCTTTCCGTATGCGCATGTAGAAATGTTCCAGGTCTTGTTCAAGACCCGAAAATTTCGGGCCCTCATATCATTTGAGAACCCGTATATTTTCGAGTACTAGGCACATTTCGGGTATTTCAGAAAGTCCGGCTTGAACCCGATGAAGCCAAGCTGAGTTCAGCTCGGCTCGGCTTGGTTGGGCTTCGAGTTTCGAGCTTTTTGTACAGCCCTAGCTAAATAAGAGTTAGGCTAAATAAGATGTAGGCGAGATAAGATTTAGGCTAAATAAGATATAGGCTAAATAAGATTTAGGCCAATAAGATTTAAGCCAAATAAGATTTAGGCTAAATAAGGTTTAGGACAACTAAGATTTAGGCCAAATGAGATTTAGGCTAAATAATATTTAGGCCTAATAAAATTTAAGGAATATTCATGCACCTCCTTGGTTCGCGCCTCGATAAGACTGGGATTTTTCTGGCTCGTAAAATAACTTTAGTGGAAGGTTTGACGTCGAGGAGTAATGACATGCACTGTTGGTAACTGATCTGTGCAGAGCATTAGAACACGACGGTCAATAAACCGTTTTTACTCAGGAGACTTCAGATTAGCCCTTAACACAATGAAATCTTAGAATCGCAGGAATTAGAATGTCAGAGAAAGAGACAGAGAGTTTGTCTGTCCTGTTTTCTCAATATTTTTTAAAAATTCAAAAGTGGCTCAGTCAAGATGAAAGACTAAAATTTTTATAGTTGAGCTAAGTAAATAAAGAGCATTACTTGGGTATTTTCTGGATCGTTGAATAGAAATCTAAAGTCAGTTTTTTAAAATTGAAAACAATCAATCGAATATTGTTAAAAAAAATTTTAACAGTCCAGTAAAGTTTACGAAAATTAATCTCTGTGAATTTCCGAAATTTTGTTTTCTTCTGCACCAAAAAACTGTAAACGAGCAGCAGCAAATGACACACACAGTGTATGTGTCTGTACTCTGCATCAAAACTTTAAGATGATGTTTAAAGCAGCAAATATTGCTAGACGTACTAAAAGGATTCGATATTTATGACGAAGATTATTTAAATTGAATTTGAGAAAGATGACAAGTATCTTCATTACCTGGGCGCCAAGATGTTTTGAGAGCGTGGGGACTCACGAGGGAAGAGATGAATTTTGATTTAATAAAATTTCTTCCGCACTCATCGTCCTCACAATCGTTTTCCAACATTTAATGGTGAGTCCAGAATAGGATTTTCAGTCTGAACCTACATGTAGCTCCTGTAGAGACCTACATGTAGGTCTGACGTCAGGGCAGGGGTTCTCAGCGGCTTATAAAATGTGTTGTGTTTCATTTGGTTCGTGTTCCGTTGCACCGTTGTCTAATAAAGAATCGTAGATTCGGAAAATGTCGAAATATTTAGTTTGACATTTTGTTAATCAAATTTAATGGACAATGGATTTAAAGACTTTATTGAGTATCGGAAAAAATGACGGAATTGTAATATGTCATAAAAGAAAGTGGCAATTTGTCAGAAACCCGCAAGAATTAGGATGATGAATGATATACAGTGACCGACCAGTTGACAGCGAACAACAACTAATTATTATTATTAAATATATATATATATATATATAATAAATATAAAAATATTGAAATATATTTATAGGTAAAATTGTATGAAATGCCATTTATAACAATTGATAAAATTGTTGTTTTAATTAATCAAAACATATATTTTATGTAATTTTAAAATTGAAAGAAAAATAACTTCAAGAATTGTGTTTTTTTGTTGACATATTTTGTAAAAATCAACAAGACTTTTAAGAATGACATTTTAAGAAAAATTAATTTGTTGTAGCCCTAGATGAATCCTGAAAATTTTCAACTTGTATGTTTTAAATAATATCTGTAAAATTTTAATTTCAAAATGCGATCTGAAAGTATTGGACGGGAATAAACTTAAAAATAATATTAACTTATTAATAATTCCAAGTCATTCTAATTATTAAAATAAATACCAATTAAATAGAATTTTAACTTATTTAAAAATTGTAATGAAGACAAATTTAAAGATAGTTAAAAATAAATTCTTTTACATTTTAAACATTGAGTATAATTTTTTTACTTTCTTATTTTGTAGATGAACGTAATAAATTTTTTCTTATATTAATTACTTTTTATTTTATTTTAATTAATTCATTAATTCTCTTTACAGTTCGCTTACTTTTTTTGAAAATTTATGAACTCTTTCATAAATGTTATACATTTTATAATTTACAAAAAAATTGTGTTCCGATAATTGTTTTAGAAATATATCTATAATATTTTATAAAAATTTTTATTTTTCAAAATTTGTTTCCACATTATTTTTTAAATTTTCATTGTTTTGGGAATAAGTTTCTAAAAACAAATATTTTTAAAGTAATTAAATAAATAAGTTTCTTAAAAATGAAAAAGCCAAATAAATTAGGCAGATAATTCATAGTTTTGTAAATTAGTTTGTTAACTTTTAATAATTTCGTTCTCTTTTAATTTTATATACTTTCTATTTTTTCAAATTATTCATTTTTTACATTTTTCGGTATCTGGTAGTGTAATTTTTTTCCATTCTCCGTTTTACCATTATCTTTTTTTAATATTTTATAATTATGTTTCCTTTGTACAAAAAATATTAATTTCTATTTAAATAAATTATTTACTTTCAGAAGAAGTTTTTTATCTTTTTTTAATTTTTAAAAACTTGTTTGTCATTAATGAATTGCTATTTATTTATTCATTTATACAGATTTCAAATTCATACAAATTGTAACGTTTCTTAATATTTCTTCTTATTTTTTGTTTCCATTTGACAAAACATATCTGACAATATTTTAATTTTTTGAAAAAAATTTCTTTTTATTCTTTACTACTTTTAATTATTTATTTTAGCATTTTTTCCCCTAAAATTTTCAAATATTTTATGATAATATATTATCATATTTCTGAATTTTCAGCCTACTTTTTTTACCTTCCTAATTTCTAAAACATTTATTTCTTCTTTTTTCCAGGCTTTACAATTATTTTTTTTCATACTTTCTATTTGCACTCAATTTTTTTCCACGTTTGTTTATTATTATGTTTTAACATATTTGTTATTTTCTTTTACTTTTTATATTTCTTATATTTTTTTTATTTTTTTATTATTATTTTTTAAAAAAATTTCTTTACTGTTGGGTTTATAATAAAGATAGTATTATTTTTTGTTATTCTACAATTTTTTATATGTGAATTTTTTACAAACAATGCAAGTAGTAAATTTATTTATTAAAATAGCAAATAATAATTTACTTTCTTCATTGAAATGCTTTTGAATTATTCTGCAACATAGTACTGTACGTTGATTGGAGAGAAGAAAACCTACATGTAGGTCTGACGTCAGACCTACAGGTAGATTTTATATTGACCAATTGCCAAACGCTTTTAAATGGCGGGAAATGTTGAAACAAATTCAAACATTTAATTGAGAATATCAATTACTATTTCTCCACTTTCCTTCAATTTTTTTATTCCATATTTTTTTAAATAATTGCAGGCCTGATACTCAGTTTTGCAATGAAAAATAGTGTCAAAAGTGTCATAAACTGTTCAAAAAGGTGGCAAAATAGTGGCATATTTTTGTTAACAAATATATATAAATTTATTTATTTATTTCATCTTATTGTTGTAAAAATAAGAAAAATTAATAATATAACTGTTTTTATTTTATAAAATATATTAAAAAAAACATTAAATTGAAAAAATATAAAATACTTCATTTACAAGAATTTTTAAATAGTAATATTTTTCTTTTCTATTTTAACTGGAGTAATGGGATAAAAATATGATTAGATAAAAATATTTTTTCTTGAAACATTGGAATTTTTTCCACCAATTCCTGTGATTTACTTACAAATTTTCGGGAAAAAACCACTATGTTCAAAAATTTTTCCAATCTTTAAGAATAATTTCCAATTTTTTTTTTAAACAGGAAATTTTTCCAAACTTTACGAAATAAATCCACTAGTTGGGAAGATTTTCTAATTTTTGGGGCAAAAGAAAACAAAGATTCTTAGACTTAAAATAAACCTTAAAATATTGGAGGTATTTATTATTTAAAAATTCTTGTAAATGAAGTATTTTATATTTTTTCAATTTAATGTTTTTTTTAATATATTTTATAAAATAAAAACAGTTATATTATTAATTTTTCTTATTTTTACAACAATAAGATGAAATAAATAAATAAATTTATATATATTTGTTAACAAAAATATGCCACTATTTTGCCACCTTTTTGAACAGTTTATGACACTTTTGACACTATTTTTCATTGCAAAACTGAGTATCAGGCCTGCAATTATTTAAAAAAATATGGAATAAAAAAATTGAAGGAAAGTGGAGAAATAGTAATTGATATTCTCAATTAAATGTTTGAATTTGTTTCAACATTTCCCGCCATTTAAAAGCGTTTGGCAATTGGTCAATATAAAATCTACCTGTAGGTCTGACGTCAGACCTACATGTAGGTTTTCTTCTCTCCAATCAACGTACAGTACTATGTTGCAGAATAATTCAAAAGCATTTCAATGAAGAAAGTAAATTATTATTTGCTATTTTAATAAATAAATTTACTACTTGCATTGTTTGTAAAAAATTCACATATAAAAAATTGTAGAATAACAAAAAATAATACTATCTTTATTATAAACCCAACAGTAAAGAAATTTTTTTAAAAAATAATAATAAAAAAATAAAAAAAATATAAGAAATATAAAAAGTAAAAGAAAATAACAAATATGTTAAAACATAATAATAAACAAACGTGGAAAAAAATTGAGTGCAAATAGAAAGTATGAAAAAAAATAATTGTAAAGCCTGGAAAAAAGAAGAAATAAATGTTTTAGAAATTAGGAAGGTAAAAAAAGTAGGCTGAAAATTCAGAAATATGATAATATATTATCATAAAATATTTGAAAATTTTAGGGGAAAAAATGCTAAAATAAATAATTAAAAGTAGTAAAGAATAAAAAGAAATTTTTTTCAAAAAATTAAAATATTGTCAGATATGTTTTGTCAAATGGAAACAAAAAATAAGAAGAAATATTAAGAAACGTTACAATTTGTATGAATTTGAAATCTGTATAAATGAATAAATAAATAGCAATTCATTAATGACAAACAAGTTTTTAAAAATTAAAAAAAGATAAAAAACTTCTTCTGAAAGTAAATAATTTATTTAAATAGAAATTAATATTTTTTGTACAAAGGAAACATAATTATAAAATATTAAAAAAAGATAATGGTAAAACGGAGAATGGAAAAAAATTACACTACAAGATACCGAAAAATGTAAAAAATGAATAATTTGAAAAAATAGAAAGTATATAAAATTAAAAGAGAACGAAATTATTAAAAGTTAACAAACTAATTTACAAAACTATGAATTATCTGCCTAATTTATTTGGCTTTTTCATTTTTAAGAAACTTATTTATTTAATTACTTTAAAAATATTTGTTTTTAGAAACTTATTCCCAAAACAATGAAAATTTAAAAAATAATGTGGAAACAAATTTTGAAAAATAAAAATTTTTATAAAATATTATAGATATATTTCTAAAACAATTATCGGAACACAATTTTTTTGTAAATTATAAAATGTAAAACATTTATGAAAGAGTTCATAAATTTTCAAAAAAAAGTAAGCGAACTGTAAAGAGAATTAATGAATTAATTAAAATAAAATAAAAAGTAATTAATATAAGAAAAAATTTATTACGTTCATCTACAAAATAAGAAAGTAAAAAAATTATACTCAATGTTTAAAATGTAAAAGAATTTATTTTTAACTATCTTTAAATTTGTCTTCATTACAATTTTTAAATAAGTTAAAATTCTATTTAATTGGTATTTATTTTAATAATTAGAATGACTTGGAATTATTAATAAGTTAATATTATTTTTTAAGTTTATTCCCGTCCAATACTTTCAGATCGCATTTTGAAATTAAAATTTTACAGATATTATTTAAAACATACAAGTTGAAAATTTTCAGGATTCATCTAGGGCTACAACAAATTAATTTTTCTTAAAATGTCATTCTTAAAAGTCTTGTTGATTTTTACAAAATATGTCAACAAAAAAACACAATTCTTGAAGTTATTTTTCTTTCAATTTAAAAATTACATAAAATATATGTTTTGATTAATTAAAACAACAATTTTATCAATTGTTATAAATGGCATTTCATACAATTTTACCTATAAATATATTTCAATATTTTTATATTTATTATATATATATATATATATATTTAATAATAATAATTAGTTGTTGTTCGCTGTCAACTGGTCGGTCACTGTATATCATTCATCATCCTAATTCTTGCGGGTTTCTGACAAATTGCCACTTTCTTTTATGACATATTACAATTCCGTCATTTTTTCCGATACTCAATAAAGTCTTTAAATCCATTGTCCATTAAATTTGATTAACAAAATGTCAAACTAAATATTTCGACATTTTCCGAATCTACGATTCTTTATTAGACAACGGTGCAACGGAACACGAACCAAATGAAACACAACACATTTTATAAGCCGCTGAGAACCCCTGCCCTGACGTCAGACCTACATGTAGGTCTCTACAGGAGCTACATGTAGGTTCAGACTGAAAATCCTATTCTGGACTCACCATAAATGAATCCGAAATCGTCATTACTTTGTGTGTCGCCGGCAACACGGAGTGTGGTGATTTTTTAAATGTGACGGTTTCCAAGGAATAGAGGACGAAGAAGTTCATTTTGGGACCAGGATATTGAATCTTGAGCAGACAGAAATCCTGTAACCATGCGCATGTAAAATGTGGTACAGGCAATAGAAAAGGTGCCGTTAAGGAATAAAAAAAGGGATCCAAATTCTGCTCGTGTGTCACCACGATTTTCAATAATCGCTCCCGACTCAAAAGAAAATAAAAGAAATGCCGGAACGATAAGTTTCATATTTGTTTAATTGTCTTTTTTGTCTAATTTATTTGTTTAATATTATATATTATATATATGTACATTTAATTTGATTTTTATTTATAATTTCTTGTAATTTTGTATTTATTTTTATATTTTATTATTAAATAATCGTTGTAAGAAATGTGTGTGTCGGGTGTTTGTTATTTATTTTATCTCTTGACGTCGAATTTTGATTTATGATTTTAATTTTGACAAAATATAATTTTTATTTATTTGACGATAAAATACGGCTTTTATTTTATTTTAATGATATTTTGTTCCATCTATTATTTATTTGTTAAATTTCATAATTTTTATTTATAATCTTTTGAACTTTTATATGAGATTTTAATGTACGATTTTAAAGATATAATAGGAAATATTCGTAATCGCTACAGTACAATTGATCTAGAGATACAATTGAAGGATTACAAAGATTGATTTGTAATGATTTGCAAAACGCCAAAAGATGAATGCTCTTAAGAGAGTGCTAAATGTATTCTGACAAAAAAGGAAGCCTCTCTATGCAAGATTTTATCTTGGAATTGTCCAATCGTTTAGAAATATTGATACATCATCATTTTATTTACAAAAATCAGTCGAAATATCTTTTGGATTGAAAAAATTAATTTGCTACCAGACGAAGTAATTGTTTAAAATGAATGTTCAGAAAACCATACTTTCGTTGGACAAGTCGCTGCCGGCTTTCCATTATAATAACAATCAGTGCATTTTTCACACTGAAGTCTTTTTTTATAATAATGTAAAAAAAATTTTTGACAAGAGTTAATTTTGTTATCCAATAGTATACTGCTATTTTCGTGATACAAGAGTTACTAATACCCGAAAAAAGACAAGTCGTTCCGAATGTTAAGAAAATTGTTTATTATACTGATGGTGCTAAGAAGCCATCCATAAACCACGTAACCTCTTTTTTTGAAAATTTTAACCCCCTCCTCCTTGAAGATCTACGTAGTTTATGGATAGCTCCTAAACATTACAAAAGTAAATTCCAAATTCGGAGATTCAGAGAAATTAATTTTTGTAAACTTAACACGACTTTAAATTTTTTTTTAAACACTATTCGATTAATTATTTTCAATTTTGAAAAACTGGCTTCAGTTTTCTGTTCAACGATCCAGAAAATACCCTAGTAATGGTCTTTCTTTACTTTGCTCAACTTACAAAATTTTAGTCCTTTATCTTGAATGAGCCACTTTTGAATTTTCAAAAAATAGCGTCAAACCCACGTTCTGCAACCTCAAAAACTCCGGAGTAATGGTTTTCGTGTAATTTATAAAATTTTAAATATATTCCTCTGCCATATTGGATCTACTATTTTGTAGCTTTACTAAGTTTTTAATAAAAATACGTCGTTATAAGCGAAGTCGCTATAAACGCACTCATGTTTATAGTAATTTCAATGTAAACCAAAGTAGGAGGTCCCATTAGGTCGCTATAAGCGGATAGTCGTTATAAGCGACGTCGTAATAAACGGACTCGACTGTGTTCAAGTATTCAAATGCACCTGCACCTCTTGCAGTTATGCAATATTAAAATAAACTTTTATTGAATGGGATGTACTTTGCAAATTTATATCAATTTGTCTTTTTTAAAGCCACCAAATGATTACAATTTGAAAATTATACCAGTAACCTTTTTCAAGGCTACCAAATGATTACACTTTAAAAATTATGTCAATTGGCCTTTTTAAAGGCCACAAAAAAATTGAATTATATGTAACATTTTAATTTTTAAAAATAGGACTTCAGATTCGTAATCAGCGACCTCGAGAACCTCTGAGTACCAAGTGTTGGTTGGTAAATGTTGATATTTTGTTTTGTATTAATTGTTATCAGATATGAATTATACTTTTACAATTTTTAATTTTAAAAAATTTGTCCGCCATATTAGATTTGCTATTTTGAATTTTGAAAATCGGATTTCATAGTCGATATCAGCGATCCCAAAGACATTATAATATGTCGTTATCCAACAATTCTGCATCATTTTTTTAAATAATTGAATTCACAAGAATTTTTTTAATAATTTACTGGTGTGGATTGATTTATTTTTACATCGTAATAGTAAAAATGTGACGCGTTTCGAAGAAAGGTAATTTAGAAGCAAAACTGGAATTCTACAGGAGAGCAAAAAGAAAAGACAATCGCGCATGGTAGTCTTGTAGAACCTGCTGATGTTTGAATTGTCTTAACTTGCAAAATATTTAATAAAATCGTTTTCTGGCTGCAGATAATAAATAAGGAACATTTAATGAAATTAAATCAATCATAATTCAAAATAGTATATTGTGCATCAAGAGCAGAAAGAAGGTGTTTTCCGACGAGTGCAAAATTTGCTGCCCGAGCGAAGCGAGTGCAGCAATTTGCACGAAGACGGAAAATCTTCTTTCACTCGAGGTCCACACGCTATTTTGTGCAACACCTGTTCAGGTAAAGCACTAATTAATAATTGCGCGGGTACCTACCAGACGGAAAAGTGTGCAGAAAAGTATACATTGTTGCTATGTGCAGCAATTACCTATTTTGCGTCTACTTTTCAGGCAGGATAAATGGTACTTTTCTTACAGGTGTTGCACAAATTGATTTTTTGGTTCTAAGGTACTTTTCTTTGGAGTACGTCACAAATAATAATGTTAACAAACAGCTAAATTATCTGATGTTTCTACATCCAACACAGTAGGATAATGGAGCATACAACTCAACGGCTCAGATCTAATAGTAGTCCACCTCCTTTTTTTGCTCTGAGCGAACAATAAGAAAAGTTTTCTTGAAACTTAAAACACTTTTAGTTACAGTAAAATGTTTAACCAATACAGTTTTCTGATGTAGACTGCAACAACATTCAGGGCCGTTGCTTTAATTTTGCGGTACCATTTATTGCACATAGATCAGAGGCTTAACATTATATGTTTACTCATAATTTATTTTAATAGAGCATAAGTTTTATGTTTCAAGAAAAAAGTGCTTATTGTTTATAAAGTTGAAATACAGTTTAATCTGGCCAATATAGGATTCGTTGGAATTAGCCAAAATAAAGTGTGAGAACCAAAATAGAGCTTTTCATCTTTCTTTTCTTGTCTTCTTCCAGCGCATGCAATGACGCGTGAATTGGAAGAAGACACGAAGAGGAAGAGGAAGATGAAAAGGTCTATTGGAAAATAGTTAGGGATTGAAATATGCTTCAATTAGCTTTCATCTTGTGAGTCCTTATGAAAGAATATAAGCAAAGATATATATATATATATAAGAATATAAGCAAAGCTCCATTCTTCTACATTAAGATACAAAAATAAAATATCATGAATTTTGTATTCAATAATGAAATTATAAAAATTTTGCTTCAGTGACTGTCCTACTTTTAATACCTGGATTAAGGCATAAACAGCAAGCACAATCAGTCATCCAATCAATTTACAACCAAGTACTTCACCGCAAGACTTCTTAAATCTTTCGTATTAATTTAAAATTATTTTAACAGTTTTGGTGTAAAATGTGTATCTTTTATCAACGATAATAAAAATAACACATCTTTTGCAAACAGTATGAATGATGAACTTCTCATTTAGTACTAATGCTGAGATCCTGAAATCAAAAATTTTAGGACCTTTAAACCATAAATATTGCGCTTTTATTACTAATTGTACAATGATTTATAAGCGTAATTGTTTTATCTGATTGTAATTTCATAATTTTAAAAACATGTTAAATGAATAACTAGACTTATAATTTAACTTTTAAATTGTGAAAGTAAGGCTTCGTCCATAAAAGATGTCACACGATTTAGACGAATTCGAGTCCCTTCCCTTAATTTATTATATTTTTTATGCATGTATGGTAAACATTAAAAGCTAACAATGGATGTAACCTTCTTTTGACCCTTCTCCTGCTTCTAAAGTGTGATATAATTTATGTATAAAACCTAAAATCAGTTGTTATCAGAAACTTCATAAAATGAAGTTTTACTTATATGTTAATTTTATTCGTTTATTTTTAATATCACTTTAAGTAATTCTCTTGAATCTTTACTTGATAATAAAATATAAAGTACAATAAAATCATATTAATCTGACTCCGATTGTCCGATCACCTGCTTAGTCTCACAGTTAGTATGAAAATTATGAATGTTAAATAAAATATTATAATCTAGGTAATTTTTACTTACATATGAAATAGTATGAGCTTATTCATGTCAGTTATAATACTGAATTAGTAATTATTTGTGATCTACATAAATGAATATAAAAGTGTTTATGTATAAACCTACATGTGTAAGAATTATGACACTAAAATTTAAATCATTATTTAATGGTATTAATGATACTACCACTCAGTCGTACAATTGCTGTAAAAAAAAATTGGTAAAAGAACGATTCTGCTTACCATATTTTGTAAATTAATTTTTATAATTTATTAGGTTACCCTATTCGTTTATAGTTTAAGGGTGTTTTGAATTAATATTAGATTATAAATACTTATTAGGTTTATGAAATATGTATGTACAAATATTAAAGTTGAACAATTAAAAAAATTTGGTAAAAATTAAAAATATATTTATTTCATTAATTGAAAATGAAAAAACAATATACAATTTTTAAAATCGTATCATTGAAATTCTCAAAAAATTTTAATTTTATTACCATGTAAAAAATATACCATGTCATCATACAATTTTTTAAACAATTTAATTTAAAGAATCAACGAAAGAAGTTGCAACGGTTATCTATTTTCAAACAATTAGAAATAAACTTTCAATATTAAAAATTAACTTATTTCGTCGTTGATAGATATATGTTTAAATAACTTGTAATAAACTGACTGAAAAAAAACACGAATATAGAAAAAAAAAATAAAAAGCGTATGTAAACTATGTATAAAAAAACATTTATTCATTCATAATTAAATATTTTTCAAGATAAAATATTCATTCAGTCTCATAACTCTTGTCGCGGGATCCACGCGATTCATCAAAATTCTTGGTTCTTAATTACAAAAATAATTTAAAAATTCTCCAACAAAATTGTCAGTGGTTCATGTTTATAAACTAATCATTACCACGGTTGGCTGGAAAACATTTTAACCCTAAAGTTGCATCCCTTAGAAGATTTTTATTGAAACTTGTTTGGGGTCCTTCACTGACCACTTTTTATAAATATAAGCAAAATTCCCCGAGCGCTTTTTTTTAAATCCAAGTTTTTATGTTTTTTTACGCAAATTAAAAAAAAATTTGTTTTGATGATTACATTACTTGGTTTTAAATGGTCTAATATTGTTAAAAAATATAAAAGTAGTTAAAAAAAAGAAATTAATAATAATAATCTGATTTTTTTAGAAATCCTTTTATAGAACGAAAGATTTAAATATCTAATAATATATATTATTCAAGGACAATTATTGGCAAAGAAATAATTTATCTCATAATGAGGCAAGTTACACCATCTGGCTTATGATACGCTACTTCCAAAAAATCGCCTTATGATAAGCTAGCTTACATTACTGCGACTGCGCATTAGTTCGTTGCCATAACAACTAACTTCTGCGCAGACGCCAACATAGCGAAAGAGCGTATCATATAAGGTGATTTTTCTAAAGTAGCGTAACTTACGGTTGACGGTGTAACCTGCCTCAATAATAGAAACGCGTAATTTACTTATAAACATTTATTTTTCAAGATAATAAAAGTCAAGAGAGAAAGAATTAAAAATACCTTTTTTTAATGTTATTACTCTGGCATTTAGTATTTTTAAATATATAAACATTCTTTATGATAATATTGGCAACAAATTTAAAGTTAAAAGCTTAAAATTGAAGCATTATATAATGCTTTAATTTCTTATTAATTTAATTTAATTTAATTTTTTACAATCTATAAAAGGATTTCTAATGAAAATCAGATTATTTTTTTTCTATATTTTCTTTTAAATATTTTTATATTTTTTAACAATATTAGACCATTTAAAACCAAGTAATGTAATCATCAAAACAATTTTTTTTTTAATTTTGCGTAAAAAAACATAAAAAGTTGGATTTAAAAAAAAGCACTCAGGAGATTTTGCTTATATTTATAAAAAGTGGTCAGTGAAGGAACCCAAACAAGTTTGAATAGAAATCTTCCAAGGGATGCAACTTTAGGGTTAAAATGTTTTCCAGCCAACCGTGTTACATCGACAAAACAAATAATTAAAGACACAGCAGACAAAATAAATAGTTAGAATTACAAAAATCAATGTTCTGAGACAAACAAACAGTCAGAACGATAGAAATAAATTATCGGCCAACTTTTATGCATATATTTTCTATTCATCCAGAAAACTTGGCGTTATGGAGACCACTCAAAGGATGATGGCGAAAAATGACCCCGTAGCCTGGTTTCTAATTACCAAGGAAATACGTCAATTTCATCAGCCACCTTAATCCAAAATTGTTTCTTTTGGATTGCTTTTTTTTCTCTCCTTTAGAAAGTAATCTGAGAAAGCTTAGTCGCAAGGATTTTTCTCCAAAACCCAGAAACGTTAAAGCGTCAAAAATTTCGCTCCCTTAAAAATTTTAGAGACTACACCGTAATCAGTCCACACTAGTAACGAAAGAAATTTTACACTTGATGGGTCAGTATGGGTTTATTGGACATATTTTCAAGAATTTATTTTTCACATTAAAATATATTTTAATAACCCAGACTTTTTACACATAAAAATTGATATCTAAGGAGGTTATATCGTAAAAAGAATTAGCATTACCATTTTAATAAAATTTGGTCGACTGGTAGATAATGGTTTTATAATGATGCAGTTAAATTTTTGAGTCCTCAAGGTACTTGTGGAAAAATTTATAAATGTTTTCGTTTTTAACATTTTACATTGAGTTTCATGTGAAATGAGTCGTTTGTCATATATACCCATATTTTTACATGTATTTTCAAAAGTACCTTGAGGTCACAAAAATTTAACTACATCATTATAAAACCATTATCTACCAGTGGACCAAATTTGATTAACATGGTAATGTTAATTCTTTTTACGATAGAACCTCCTTAAAAGTGCCAAAAAATATTTTTTATTTTTATTTTTGATTGTTTATTTCTGCGAAATAGCTGCATGAAGTTATCCTTAAATTTAATTGGCCTACACGATATCTGGAGTTCGGATTGTCTAAAGTCAAAAAATCAAGTATTTTCTTAAAATTTGGATTTGTAGTTATATATATTTTTGACTTGTAACTTGTGCCCAATAAATATGATGCGGACATAAACATATGTATGGAAAGCTAGAGACCATAGCTAACTACTGGCGAAAAAACTAAATTGATTCTGTCGAATAGAAAAATTTTATTAAAAATTTAACAAAATGGTAATTTTTCGCAAAAAAAATTTTTGGTTCGGTTGTGGGCACCCTTATAAAAATCTGCTAAAAATGGTAAAAATGAACTAAAACCACCGCTAATATGGAAAAAATTAAAATTTAACTTTTAATTATATGATTAAACATGAAAATATTTAGGTTATTTAAATTATTTTAATTATTTTCTCACTTCGATTTGTGCCACTTTTAAAAATGTTTAAGAAAACTCTTGTGTTAATTTTAACGTGTCAAAAAATTAATTTCTTTATAGCAAAGAGTACAGGTGTCCGTTCAGTTGTGTACTCGCACAAAAACTACGTGCGGATATAACATACACTTGACATATTTGTCACATTTGACAAATCTCTTTTCAGTCAAAAGTTTCGCAGGGGTGCCCACAACCGAACCATGCCCACAACCGAACCATGCCCACAACCGAACCTCTTCCCCTATATAATTAAACATCACAGCCAAAAATTCTGCAACCACAGCAACTCGCGCTATTAACCATTAATGCCGAGGCCTAAACTGTAAGCGCTGTATCAGATTTATTAATAAAAACGGAGTTATTTTGCCAAAAAATGTTGAAAAATGTAAAAAAAAATTTCTAAGGGTTAAAAAATTAAAAAAAATTTTTTCACAGTAATAATGTGGGTATTTTGTCAAAATATGATTAAAAAAGCACCAAAAAAAAACATTCAAAAAATGATTTTTAAATGAAAACAAATATTTCTTCAATTTTTTTTTGTAATTTATTAACATTTTTTGACAAAATTCATTGATTTTTCTTATCTAGCATCTAGCACTTACAGTTTTGGCCCCGACATTAGTGGGTTAAAACACTCACATTAGGAAGTCGTCCTTAAACAACGTTATAAATTATTCAATTTTTTAAACTCCTTCGCCCCCCGGTCGTTGACAATCTTAACTTTCTTTCCCTCCGCCTACATAGTAACATAGTCTTAGGTAGAAAATTTCACTACTACTTTACCCAGAACTCTTCACATATGTATGTATCGTGACTTTGACAATTCTCCCTCTTCCCTTGAGTTTCAAATTGTAGTTTAAAGAACGACCCTTCTCCCCATAAATTTGTAACGCAGTTTATGGAACACCCCTAACATTAGCATGTCCCGTCAAAACTTAAGTTTGAGACTCAAATAAATAAATTAATTAATTAATTCTTTTTTTATTAAGATTACTTAAGAAGGTGATTTATTGGCAATTTTTGTTGTTGTTTCATAAGATGGAAATACCTCTAATGCCATTTTCATACCTCGTCCTGTAACTTTACTTTTCTCTCATTCTACTACACAGCAGCGGCATAAGTTTGTTTCGTTCTCGCACTAGTTATGTGCCCAGACCGTCAAGGACACATAATTAGTGCGAGAACGAGACAAACTTATGCCACTGCTGTGTAGTAGAATGAGACAAAAGTAAAGTTCCTGGAAAAGGTATGAAAGTGGCATTAGAGGTATTTCCATCTTATGAAACAACAACAAAAATTGCCAATAAATCACCTTCTTAAGAAATCTTAACAAAAAAAGAATTAATTTATTTGAGATTTTATAGACCACCCACACAAATTAAAATAAAATCCTAAACCTTACATTTGACAGAGGCATCCTAATTTTAGGGGTGTTTCATAAACTGCGTTACAAATTTATGGCGGGAGGTTGTCGTTCCTTTAACTACAATTTGTAACTTATAAGGAATGAGAGGGAGTATTGTCACAGTCACGAAACATACAAATGTGAAGAGTTCTGGTTAAAATAATGGTGAAATTTTCGACCAAAGACTTTGTTTCTTTGTAGGTAGAGGAAAAGAAAGTTAAGGTTGTCAACGACTAGGGGGCGAAGGGGTTTCACTAATTTAATAATTGATACTGTTACATCCGGGTAGCAAAAATCTTTTCTTAAATTAGAGGAAATGTGCGTTGATTAAACCTAAATCATAAAATAATAAAATATTAAAGCTAGCAAATGATTCAGCCCATGCAGAATCTTTTACATTCTTTCTCACGCACATCTTCTCTTAAAAAATAGATCGGCTGCCAAACGGATCTTGTTTCTATGGATAATTCTCGTGAATTTTATTGCAGCTGCAAAAGTATAAAACTTATTTTAGATAATATGCATATTGTCGAGTCTCATAGATTGATGAAGTTTATAAAAATCGTAAGAGAAATTGAAGATCTTTTGTTCTCGTCAAGTCCATCTATGAAACTCGATATTAGCGAGAGCAAATAAATTGAAGTAGAATAAAAATAAAAGTAATCTTTGAACTACGAGTAGACTTGAGAATATTCTAAGGCGCCAGCACCGATATCTAGCCTCGTGTGCTCATAGGAAAAGTTTCAGTCACATAATATGATACCTTGATAACCAAAACTCTTAGAATCTTCTCGATTCCTAGGATGACCTAAGGATCAAGCTTGAAAATATATGAACTATGATCTAATTTTCTCCCACTGGGGTAGATTTTTGCCTATAAAAGCGAACACATTTTCATTTTCAAATGTCATTTGTTTCGGTAATCTAACGTAGTTTACATCTCTTCGTGGCGTGATTATAAATCGTCTCAAACTATTTGATTCGACAATTTAACGTAGTGTACGTTGCTACGTGGCGTGATTATACACCGTCTCAAGCTTGGCCCTTCGGTTACTGAAATTTTAAGGATCGTAAATCTTACATTTTCGAACAGTATAGTTTACTCGTTGTCCTAAATTCGGGCTAATAAATTCATCGCCAGAATTGTGAGTCAATCTGTTAATTAAAAGTTCAGTTAATCGTCGTATCTAAGTCTAATCTCATAAAGAATTGCAAACGTGACGAGTATGCTTTTCGGGATTAAAAACTTATTAGTAAGTACCAACCGTAATTAAGGAGAGGGGAGAAAATCTCACTTCGTCAACAAAACCAAAAACTTGTACATCGTACTACAATAAATGTAAGTAACTCTAATTAATTGTTAAACGTAGAAAATCTTGTAGTATCTTGATCACTCTAATGTTCAATAAACTATAATTACATACATAACATAACATATCTTTTCTATTCATTTAAATAAAGGGCAATTGTATAAATAAATCAATTTAAATATTCAAGGATAGACAACACCCGTAGGATCGATAGAAATCAACGTACCCACAATAAAAAATAAATATTAAATCAGCCTACCTTTCTCCAAAAAATATCAGAAATAATTAAATAATATATCTAGCCTTCGCTCGGAATGTAACAATACCGTTGTTTAAGGACGACCTCTTGATGTGAGTGTTTAATCTCATCAATGCCGGGGCAAAACTGTAAGTGCTAGATAAAAAAAAAGCAATTAAAGTAAGGCTATTTTGTTAAAAAATGTTTATAAATTACAAAAAAAAATTTGAATATTTTTTTATTTTTGTACTTTATTACCCCTTGACTGTGCTGCTGAAATATCATAAAGTGGGCTCAAACTGTGCAGCTACTTCCAATTATTTAATTTTTATAAAACTTGGTACTAAAAAGGTTTTCGGGTCACTGAGTACAAATTTGAAGTCAAATTTCTTAAATTTAAAATGGGATATCCAATATGTTCGGCAAAATTTTTGAAAATCTTATGATGTCAATGAAATTTTTAGATACTTGTTATTAAAGAGTTTTTGGTGTCGCTGAATACGAATCTCATATCAAAGTTTAAAAATTAAAAATGGCGGATCCAATATGGCCGTCAGAAATTTTAAAAACCTTAAAATGTTAGAATTTTAATTTTTTCAAAATTTCTGGCAGCCATATTGGATCCGCCATTTTGAATTTTTATACTCTGACATCAGATTCGTACTCAGCGACCCAAAAAACCTCCGAGTACCAAGTTTCGCAAAATTATGTTGACATTTTAAGATTTTCAAAAATTATGGCAGTCATATTGAATCCGCCATGTTGAATTTTAGAAATTTGACTTCAAATTCGTACTCAGCGACCCGAAAAACCCCCTAGTACCAAGTTTTATAAAAATTCGTTCTTGTCAAGGGGTTAATCATATTTGACAAAATACCCTCATTGTTATTGTAAAAAAAAATTAAGAAAACATTTTTATCCTTACAACAATTTTTTTTTAATTTTTCAATATTTTTTGACAAAATACCTCCGTTATTATTGACATTTCTGATCCAACACTTTTAGTTTAGGCCTCGGCATTAATGGGGTTAATAGCGCAAATTGTTTGCGGTCGCAGAATTTTTGGCTGTGATGTACAATTATATATATATCTTGAAAAAATTAGCAGTTACGATTTAGGTAAAAACAGCATTTTTATCAGAGAGATTTGAAGAAAAAAACACTATTCAAATAGTTACCACAATAAAAGTTGATAATATCGTCTTTCCTACACGGTGTACATGAACTACGAACTTTTAACTCCGATGAAAAAAAACAAAATGGCGGTTGTTTAAATTTTTAAACCTTTTTTAGAACTTAATTTGTTTGAAAAAAGGCTGAAATATTAATGGATTTCTATTTCCGTACTTCATGCCGAAGCGGCACATGCATAGACGAATCCCTGAAAATTTGTGCTCAATCGGCACAATAGTTTTTTTTTTTAAACCGTGTCGGCCAGGTCAAAAAACGTTGTTTCGAGAAAAAGGCGTTTAGCTTTTGCACAACCAAAGGGTGCTCGGGCTGGCCAGGTAATATAAATCTTTTATTATGCTTTTAATTTATGTGTCAAAAAGGACTTAAATTCATCAACATGTTTCTCTAACGTTGTGTATCATCAAATATTATATTGTTTACTAATGTTGTTATTACATTGATACGGTTTTACTTGCGTAAAACAAACTAAAGTGTGATATTAGAGTAATACTACACAAGGCTGGAGATGGTAACCCCTCCAGGGCCTGTACGGAGCGACGACAACCCCTCGTCGAGTAGGGAGTACCAGAGATGGCAACCCCTCTGATACTTTCGGATAGCGAGATGGCAACCCCATGCTAACCGTGGATCAAAATAGCGACTCTTCTAATATCCTACTATACTGGAGATGGCAACCCCTCCAGTACCTTACTTAATATAGTGAGATGGCAACCCCTCACTATAGTGAATTAAAGGTAGGAAAATTATTTTACCATGAGTATAGCGGTGTATAAGTCTTTATTGTCAACCTAGAGCAGGGTGGCGACCAACCCTCGGAGCTAACTAAAGGAGGCAACCATGCACTGATCTCTATAATAACTGGATAGCGTATGCAATGCAAATCTTGTGGTGCCGCCTGTAATATGGTCAGCCATTTTTTTTGCACCCGAGCGCCGTTCGGTTCTTCATTCGACAATCTTCGTACTTCGCGGCGAATTTGAAATATAAACTTACAATGTATAATATTTTTTTTTGTATGTTTTCGTTTCTTACGTTTTAGATAAAAAAGCCCTTATGGAAAAGTGTGACATGAAAATAATGACACGGATGCGTGTCATTACTTTCGTGTCGTTGCGTGTCATCATTTCGCGACCACACGAAAAAAATGACACGGGAGAAAATGACACGGCAAAGCATACGTAAAAATTCCAGGATGCGCAGACGTATTCTACTTATTCTACAGCTCCTACGGCTGCGCAGTAAATTTTTTCCTTCCCAAAATGGTGCACAATGTATGTTTATACGAAATTATTATAAAACTAATAATAATAAAAAGTTTTTGAATGGTGCATTCTTTGCCATGTGATTTTTTTCGTGTGGTCGTGAAATGATGACACGCAATGACACGCATCTGTGTCATTATTTTCATGTCACACTTTTCCATAAGGGAGTATTTTATTGAAATAGAAATAATTTATAGAAATAAATATAAAGTGTGTAATTATTCTGTATATTTAGAAACAAAATTTATTATTTATACGAAGAGAAAGGCAAGATTTAATTTTTGTTAACAATATAAATATATTGATGAGATAACAATTTTATAAATTAATGTTCAGAGTAACAATTGAAAAAAATATATGAAGTATATACATATTTAAAGTGTATTTTATAACATTAATTCTGTTGTCCGGTATTGTATATAAATGAAAAATATTTTGTAGATTATAATGCACACTTCAAAAATTAAAAATCCGTTATAGTAGTAAGCAGCTTTTAAGAAAAGCAAATATAACGAGAACAATGTTTTTTAAAAAAAAGCAGATACGAAACAGTAAAACAAAGTAACTGTTTAAACTCTTAACCTTCAAAATAGAAATCCAATCCTTACGGTATCAAAAATAGAATTCCTATTTTAGTTTTTTTCCACCGTACATGCACTCGTACACCATTTTACCTACTAGTACATATTTTTTATTTGTTTATTCATTAATGAGACAGGAAGTAAAAGTTTAAGTAAAAAATTGGTTGGACCTTCCTTTCCATGATGTACCATGTATTTTAGGAGCCAAAAATCAGTTTTTTTTTTAATTTTCACAGTCAAGTACCCTTTAGATCGAGCTGCCCAAAATATATGTTTCTTTTTAGATGAAAAAGAATGTAACAAAAAAACATGATAATTAGTCCAAGCCAACTAATATGATAAACAAATTATAGAAAGTAAAAATGTTTTTTTAATGCATTTTTGCTTCCCTTATAACATATTTTTTTGTTGATTAAATCGATTTAGTCACTTAAGAAAAAATCAAATTTTAATTTTTTTCATAAAAGTGCAATAACTTTTTAAAAAATAATTTTTAAAAGTTAATACTTGGCGGAAAGAAGTCTCATATTGAGGGTACTCAATCCCATGAATATGAACAAAATCCGAGTGGGGGCCGCAGACACATGCTTATCTGGCTACGGCCTTTGTAAATTCTACATAGATCTAAGAAAAAGAATTTTGCATTGCGGAATTCTAATAGCGGGGGATTGTTGCCTTTAGACGTCAATACAATATCCTTAACATTTTTTTTTAAATTGGTTAATATCTTCTATCTCCTCTTTTTGATAATTCTACGTTTAAAAATGTGCAAAAATCTTAAAATTTCTATCAAAAAGGTGAGATAGAAAATGTTAACCGATTTAAGGAAGTTCTACCGTAAATCGATTAATCAAACAGATTTTGATAAGACTTAGTGTACTGATAAATAAAGTTTCTAAAATTTTGTAGTTAAACTTTTGAGACCTGTAGGTTCCTGGGAAAAAAGTTATGATCGATATATTTTTTCACTGTTTAACCTGTTTAACATTGATTCTTATGAGAATTCATTACTCTGTCACATATATTTTCGTACTAAACATTATTAAATGACCAGATAGTGATCAAAGTTTGTATAGTTAAACACAGATATGTAATGAACCGATATTGTATTTAAAAAAGGATAATGGGTTCCTGTGAGAGTTGCAATAAATTAATTTGTAAAAATATTTCACGTTTTACACGATACAATTTGGACGTTCTGATATTTTAAAATGTTGATTTTGATCGCACATGAAAAATAGTCATATTTAAAAAGTAAATAAAGTTAATAAAGTTAATAAATACAATTGTTTAATTGTATATTAGTAAAATTAAATTTAAACCTAACCACAAAATAATGGTCTCTGTTTTGACTAGTATCGTCATACGGTAGAACCTCCTTAAAAGTTTTTTTTAATGTATTTCATTGACGTCTAAAGTCAACAATCCCCCGCTATTAAAATTCCGTAATACACAATTTTTTTTTCTCTATTTTTACAAATTTCTCAAAATTTCAATCCAAAAGGGGAGACAGAAGATATTAACCGATTTCAAAAAAAATTTAAGGGTACGTCATAAGACAATAATCTCTCGCTATTAGAATTCCGTAATGCAAAATTTTTTTTTCGCTCTACCCTACTGCTAAATCCACTTTTTATCAAATTTGGGATTTTTTTTTGCAATAGATAGAGAAAAATGTGGCACATCGACTGGATAAGAGCCTACACTTAATTACTTCCGGAGGTAGTTGAAAATAATTTATGAGTAAAACTCTTAAGTCCAATGAAAACGTCACTTTGTATGTTGTCTTTGCCAATGCTGGCAGGTTATTCTTAAGTTGTGTTTTAAATAAACGTGATAATAATTGATATAAATCTTTGGAGCAAAAATTATTATTGTGTTTTTGTTAAAATTATTGAATCCTAATTGAAAGATGTTTCAAAATTAAGGGTAGCATGACAAGAGGTCCAGCACCAATTTCATGTTTTTACAGAAAACGAAAAAACAAATTTAAAGATTTTGCTAGTTATTTAAAACAAAACTAAGAAAACTGTTTCGAAATATTGAAAGGTTTTACTAGAAAAATAATAATTTGTTTAGCTTAACTTACATATTAAAGAGAAATAAAAACAATTGTGCTAATTTAAGGTTACATCAAATGTGCATTTTTTCTTTAAATCTTAAGGAGGTTCTATCGTAAAAAAAATTAACACTACCATTTTAATCAAATTTGGTCCACTGGTAGATAATGATTTTATAATGATGCAATTAAATTTTCGAGACCTCAAGGTACTTGTGAAAATATTTTTACATGTATTTTCAAAAGTACCTTGAGGTCTCAAAAATTTAACTACATACTGATACCGATTCACTCTGTGAGCAGGGAGTAAATCGATTCAAAGGGGGGGGGGGGGATGATTTAAAAGTTCAAATTTCTTTGCGGCAGGCTGCTCGAAGTTTTGACGGGCGATTCAGGGAATTTTTCTGGGGAGCTTTCGACCGGAATGAATAGAATGTCGCTTCTAAAAAGCTCCTGTGCGCTAGGGAGATCCTCACAAGGCGCGTCCCGTAATGCCGGTATCGTGACGGGGGTAGGAGTGGTAGTGGGGATCTGCAGCGGCGTTAACGGGAGGATTGACTGTAATTCCGCGAGCTGGCGAGCGCGTACGCGAAAAACCTTACCCGGGAGTTTACAGGGTTTTCCTCAGCGTCTCCTTCGTGTTACTCATTCCGAATTGTCCGCTGATAGGATCGTATTCTTGCCCACATGATCAGCCATTTAATCTCATTTTTTTACGGGAGTCCAATTGTTGTTCGACGGTGATGGTTTTCGCCAAAATCGGAGTGTAGATGGCATTGAGGACCGGGGTTTCCGTGCTGTTTCTCGCTTGGGACGGAAATGACATCCGGTCGAGATCGGGCTCTCCCGGTGAGCACTTAGTCGGGTCTGGGTTGCGTGAGAGAGCGTCCGGGAGCTCGTTTTCTTTTCAGGGCACATGTTCCGTCCGGAAATCTAGATCACTTAAGAACATGTGCCAGCGTGCTAATTTGGCTTTAGAGTCCTTCATGACTACGAGCCAAGTGACGGTCTTACTGTCCGTCCTGAGGACAAAATCGCGGTTCTCGAGGTACGGACGGTATTTCTTAATGGCCCAGATGACGACCAGGCACTCCTGCTCGTTACAATGATAACGGCTTTCCGCTGGGCTAAATTTAGCGCTGGCATAAGAGATAATATGGCGGCGCCCGTCCTCTGTCTCTTGATAATGGACCGCCCCCATGCCAAGTGCGCTAGCGTCAGTCTGAAGGAAGAAAGTCAGGTTGGTATCCGGTCGACCGAGCGGAGCTGGATTCCGAAAAGCCTCCATAAGGGTCTCGAAGATGAGTTGGTGCTCCGAGGTCCACCTGTAGGGCTTCTTGGGGGAAAGAAGACTTGGTAACGGACTGGCTAACTCTGAGTATCGAAAGATGTACTCTATTAGCCAGTTACAAGTTCCGATAAAGGAGGAGAGTTGCTTTCGGGTCTTAGGAGCTTCAGCCTTTAAAATGGCCTCTATGTGGCCGTGCTGGGCATGATTTCCATCTGAGGTGATGAAATGGCCGAGGTAGGGCAAACTAGTTTGTCCGAAGAGACATTTTGTGGGGGAGCAGGTAAGTCCAAAAGTGTGGAGCCGTTCCAAGACCAGGGCAACGTGTTGAAGATGGTCCTCCCAGCTGGAGGAAAATATGATTATATTGTCTAAGTAGGCAATACAAAATTTTCCCCAGTAGGAGGCAAGGACAATCCTCATGAGATTCTAGAATGTCCCCGGTGCGTTTTTGAGACCAAAGGGCATGGCTCGAAACTGATATTATAAATAGATGCAAAATACCCGGAATAATAACGATAAACAAGATGGGGGAAAAAAAGACGTTATTGGAGCGCGAGATGTCTGGTCCACGATGTGGGGGGGGGGGGAGAGGGGAATCACCGAGCTCAGTGGGTCAAGCGTCTACCAGTATCTCTGGTCGAGAGTACTCAAACTTTTGACAGAGGCTGGTAACTTGACGAACTCATTGAGTAAAAACAACCGCGCGCACTGACTCTGCGATATCGAATGATATTCCAATAATTAATAAAATGCACATTATTAACATATAAAAGACAAAGGAACACAAAACACAATACTGCTAGAAGCCTGCAACAGGACGAACAACGGAAAATTCAAGATTAAAAGATTTTCATAAGAAGGATATGGAACTCCGGAACGACGCTGGACAAACTCGCTGGTGGCCACGTGTATGGAAGCGGCCTGGGCTAGAACGACGCCTGAACAGTGGTGATGCAATCACAAGTCCATCTCCACGATGAACTTTTACAATCAACGAACAAGACGATGAACCATTTAAAAGATAAATAAAACTCCGGAAGATGAAACACGCACGATTTACAGAATTATAAAACTTTATTAAAAACCTTACGTTAAAAAAATAACAAATTGGCAAAGAGACTCCGGAGCCGATCACGGAGTATGTTATGTTTGTCGGTCGGAGATGCTCTGGCTACGCAACTCGCAGGTCAACTCCCTCGTAGCTCTCCCGCTCGAGGCTCGGCGAAAGAGAGAGTAGGCGGGCCGGCGCTTAGTCTCTTTGATTGGTCGAGCGCGTTGAGTTTTCTGCGAAGGTCATTGGAGTGTCCGCGATAGTCCGCCTAAGGTGGAATTTAACTGACTTAACGGCAGCCTCCCATTTTCCTCCAAAGTAGGGTGCTGCTGGTGAGATGAAACTCCAGGAAGTACCGTCTTTTAGAAGAAGTTGAGACAGTTTAAGATGTTCTTTTGAGGCTGAGGTGAACATGCCTTTTAGAAAAGAATCTGCTCCTTGAAAAGTGGACCCACAATCGGTATAAAGGCACTGGCAAATTTCCCTTCTACCAGTGAGACGTCTATAAACGGCGATGAATTTTTCCGTGCAGTAATCTGAGACGACTTCGAGGTGAACCGCTGAGGTCGCGAGACATACAAAGATTGCCAGCCAACCCTTATGAGTTTTAGCGCTACGACCGGAAAAAGTTTTGAGTATGATTGGTCCAGCATAATCCACTCCCGTGTGCGAAAACGGTCTTGAAGGAGTGACTCTAGGTGAAGGAAGTTGTCCCATGAGTTGTTGTGCTCTGGTGTTGCGATTTTTAGCACAAATGACACATTACAGTATGTGAGTTCCTCCATGCAAAGTTTTGAGGTGAGCATCTGAGATCAAAAGGGATGATAGGGAACTCTGTCGAGGTAAAATAACAGGATTTTTTGAGTTTGGTTCAAGAGAAGAGTGTTTCAATCGTCTACCGACTCTGAGTGTGCCTGCATGATCTATAAATGGAGTGAGTCTTCTGAGTGGATCGGAATTAGCTAGTGGTCGTAGTAGAGAAAGGTTGTTCAAGACTTCAGAGAAGTGAGCTCGTTGAGTATAGTGGATCTAGAATAGTAGAGCGTTGTTTAGGTCGCTTGCTGATAAGGGATAACGTAGTGATAAATTGGTGGAATTCTTGAATCTAGCTGCAGCTCGTTGATAGATGGCGGTGATTCTGATCAATCTATGCAGTGATGTGTATCGAACCGAGAGGCTCCAGAGCTGAGGTTGCTTGTGGTGCATCGACAGAAGAGATATTCCAGGGCGTTCTTCGGAGCTAGTTACGGAGCAAGACTCTGCTGGTACGGAAGGCCACTGATGTGACTCAAGAGGTAGCCAAGAGGGTCCAGTCCACCAGATTGGGTGGTTCATAATTTGAGTGGAAGTTAAACCTCGAAAGGCACAATCGGCAAGGTTTTGTTTCCCTGGAACCAATCTCTATTTTGCTTGCAAAAGGGCTTCTTGAATAAAGTGTACTCTGTTTCTCACGAAATGCCTCCAGCGGGAAGGATGACTTTGTATCTATGAGAGAGCCACGTTAGAGTCAATCCAGAGAAAAATTTCGTGACAAGATAGTTGGAGTGCTTTAATCACCTGAGTGGTGAGACGAACTAGAAGGGCACTAGCCGCCAATTTCAATCTGGGTATAGAACAAGGTTTAAGAGGAGCCACTTTCGTCTTAGAACAAATAAAATGGGTTGCCGACGTAGATCCACAGGGAATGCGAAGATATATTACTGCTGATAGAGCAAGCTGAGATGCATCAGAAAATCCGTGCAATTGAACATCTTTAGAGAGATGTTGTGTTGTGTTGAAATTGTGCCCATTTTTTAGAAAGACTAGAGGAGAGTGGATCATCCCAGTCTAGTTTTTCTAACCAGAGCGATTGTAAAAGAATTTTAGCCTTGATAACTACTGGGGAAATAAATCCGAGTGAGTCATATATCTGAGCGATGTCGGACAGTATGATCCTCTTGGAGATACAAGTGTGAATCTGGATATTAAGAAAGAATTTAAAGTTGTCAGAGATAGGATCCCAATTTAATCCAAGAACTTTGATGCTATTGGGTTCAAACAAGTGTTTAGAAATCCACCCGCCTTGCAAAGATTCGTCACTTGCTGCGCTACAGGTAGAAGTTGTTCAGGAGAGTCAGTGCCGCCACTGATGTCATCAACATAGCGGCCGAAGGTCATAGGCTCAATGGCTAGTGGAAAACGGTGTCCCTCATCTGCCACCAGTTGAGTCATTACTCTTTCTGTGAGAAAAGGAGCTGATCGAGTCCCGTAAGTTACTGTGGCACGTTCGTGAGTCGTGATTTTATCTTGCTTATCAATCCAGAGTATTCGCTGAAATCGTCTATCATCGGGATGGAGGAGAATCTGTTTAAATATTTTGGCAATGTCCGTGAGAAATACATAGTCGAAAATAAAGGAGTACATTAAAGATGTCGGATTGCAGTTTTGCTCCAGTATGTAAAAGGTCATTTAGAGATGGACCGTCAATAGATTTAGAAAATTCTTTGAAAACCACCCTGATCTTTTTTGCATTGCCGTCAGTCTTGAGAATGCCATGATGTGGGAGGTAAAAATTAGGCAGTATTGAGTGGTCCGGAGAAGAGACTGTAGTAGAATGATGAAGAGCTTGATATTCGTCCATAAATTCATTATAAAGAGTAAAGTAGTTTGGGTCACACTGGAGTTTTCTCAAAAGTTTCTTAAGGTTTCGAATCGCGATGTCATATGATCCAGAGAGTTGAGAAGGAGGTCTAGAAAATGGTAACCTAACCACATATCTATCTTCAGAGTTGCAATCATGCGTTTCAAGAAAATGTTGCTTGCAAAGATTTTCTTTTGGGGAGAGAGAGGGAGAAACAGAATGGATAGTAGGTACTTCTTCTATGGTCCAAAAGTTAGTAAAAAGACTTTGAAGGTCGTCCTCAGAAGCTGCTTGGCGAACACAGAGAGAGACATGATTTGAGGAGCGTACAGGGCCTAAAATTACCCAACCAAAGATCGTTTCATGGGCAATTAACTTACTATGATCGCGTCGAATGACACGTGATCGAATGATTTGGGACCAATGATCTGTTCCTAAGATGACGTCAATAGGACCAGGTAAGAGAAAATCAGGATCAGCTAATGTGAGCGTTTCAAGAGTAGGCCAGGATAAAGTCTCATGTTGAATCGAAGGCAACCAGGCAGTTAAATGCGGAAGAATATGTAATTGTGTGGAAAGTAAGTCTTTTGAGGAATGGATTGATTTTAAAGAAACCCTTACCAGTCCTCGAGTGTGTTCAGAGAGAATGCAACCAATACCCGATATTGGAACTTTTGAGTAAGATCTTCCGAGATGTAAGAGAGACAACCTTTTCAGAGATAAAGCTGAGTTTAGATCCTGGGTCGATGAGTGCTCTAATTTTGAATGGACGACGTTCCGGAGACGTGAGAATGAGTTGAGAGGTAGCGAAGAGTACTGAGGGTCTTAAGTAATGGGTGTTTGCTGGTAATAATTACGCTACTATTCATTTAATTGTACACCGAGAGAAAAAACAAGTGGTGCGTACAGAAAACTCAAGTAAATACGCGTGAATTAAGCTAATGTCAGAGTTATTTGTGACCCAAGTAGTTTTAACTTGGGCTTACAGTAACAGTTCTATTTCGATAATGTCACTCTAATGAAACAGGTTAAATTGTGCCCTGATCAGTATTGCCTACTACCATAATCGTATTATATTTTATTTATAAGTATGAGGTGAAAAAAATTATTTTTCAAGTACTTTGTAAGCTGAAACATTGACGTTTTTAATTCTTCCTTTTGAATGTTATTTTCGACTGGATTTTATTAAATTGAGTTAATTTAAACATATGCTGTTTTCAATATTGTAGACTATTTTGCAGAGGTTAAACAACTCTTTTAATTAGTAATTCACTTTAAACATTTTAAACTGCATACGATTGAATTTACTATACTTTTTTTTATTTTGAAATATAGCACATTTTGTTTGAGGTTATAGAAATGATGTACATTATTTTTTAAAAATGTTTACCAATTTATAAATAATTCGTTTGATGGCCTGTACTGGTTTGATTTCCATAGTTTTTTTTATTTTAAGTTGACGTTTTGATTGGGATTCTAACCCTTTTCCAGACTACAAAAAAATATAATATTTACAACATTACATAAAGAGGTTATATATTTTATACTATCTAAATCAAACCAGTACAGGCCATCAAATGAATTATTTACATTAACTGGTTCCCATTAAACTATATACCAATTTATAAATGAAGTAAATATCAAAAATACAAAAAACAAGAACTAACCTATTTAGCTTGTTTCTTTCAAGTAAAATTATGAACATAAATATTCTACTGCAGACCGAAGTTAAAACTACTTGGGTCTCGAGTAACACTGACTTTAGCTTAGTTCACGCGTATTTACTTGAGTTTCCGGTGAGTACAACTTTTTTATTTTCTCGGTGTAAGGCTTTTACCAAAAAAACCAAAATTCTAACTCAAATATTAAAACAATTTTATTTATTAAGAAATAAATTCTTTTACCAGTATATTTGTTAAATTTCTGATGTCAAAAAAGGGACAAAAGAGGTCGTGAAGCTTTGAAACATCTGAAAAGGATTAAAAATAAGAAATAAAAATTTCTTCAATTTTGTAATTAGAAATTTATAAACTGAGAATTTGCATTCTACGTGTTTTAACGATTCTAGGCATCTAAGTTTTTCCTCAAAAATTTTGTTTTTAATAAAAAATATAAATATTTATAATTATAATAATTGACTGTCGTTTAATTTGACTGATTTTACGAAAATTTTTAGATATTCATAATCGTCAAAAACAAAAGATTTATAATTTTTATGTTTCCAATTCGAAATTTGCAAATTGCAAAATTTTTGAGTCATAAAACTTTTGGGTTACAGAAACCATAAAAGAAAAAATATACCTATAGGCATCTGTATTTCAGTTCAACGTAGATTTATGATCCTATTGAAACTTAAATAAGTAATCGCGACATTTAAAAGGACTACCTAAGCCAAGCAAAAAATAGTACCTGGTATTGTAAGAGTAAAAATGACTAAAGAATACCGAATCAGTCATTTTTGAGGTATCTTTGAGGTATTTTCTATCGACAGGGTTCTGTTGTTTTTCAATTGCTTTATGATTGTAGGTAAAAATGTATTCATTTGTGATTTCAATTTTGCTTAAAAATTAGTTTAAAAACGCAATTTAAAAGAAAATCCTTTTCCAGAAATGTGTAAATGAATTTTCTTGATTTTTTAATGAAAAAATCTCAAATTCGAAAAATTGGCGCTTGACTCCTTTTGTCATGCTACCCTTCAAATAGAAAACCTATAAAATTTTGAAGATTTGAAATGTTTATTGGTTTTTTTGAAGTTATTTTTCTAATCAAAAATATGCGTAGTGGTGTTTTAAGTACTAAATACATGCGCACTAGTGTTTTGGCGCACAAATACTTGCTTAGTAAAATTTTAGTCAACAAAAATATGCACAGTAGAGTTCTGATGAACAAAAATATACAGAGTAGTATTGTAAGCATTAAATACATGCGCAGTAGTGTTCTAATCAACAAGTATATGTCCAGTGATATTTGAAGCAGTAATTTCAGACGCACTAGTATTCTAATGAAGAAGAAAATGCACATTATTATTACAAACAACTTTCCGAATATGTATGTGTATTTGGCTTAGAAATATAAAGTTAATCTATAGATTACAAAATTAATAATATTGCAATTTGTCCAGTGTATTTGAATTTGTACTTTGGAAAACTACTGAGAATGTATTTTTGAGTTAGAAGTATATATATAGTATCATGGCGGATGGTCAGTGAATCCCGCGCATAAAGGCGGGAAGTCAGTATCTAAGTAGGATGAAATTCCTACAGCTTGTCAATTAAATTTAGCTTAACTCATATGCTTACATTCTAAATGGTAAATAATAGTTATACACAAAGGAATTAAAATATATTAGTGAAAAATTATTTATTGTATAAACATTTAACATTGTACACACACATTTTCAAAAAAACAACATGGCCTATATTTGACTCTGAGACAAATAGGGAAGACCGAGGAGGAAAGTAACAGAGGTGGAAAGTAACAACGCTTATAATTTCTAAACCAATCAGCAGACATGGTCCTAAAGTAATTTTTAGTTAGTTTTAGCCCCTCTACCTCCTCCATATCATGAGCGAGCTGGTTCAGGAACCGTATATATGACCGTATTTTACTTTTTTTCTCTTTTTGTTACTTTCCACCTCGGGAGTGAGGAGGAAAGTAACAAGTAAGTAACAAACGCTTATAATTTCTAAACCAATCATCGAACAGACATGGTCCTAACGTAATTTTTAATCAGTTTTACCTACTCCACCTCCACCATATCATGAGCGAGCTGGTTTAGGAACCTTATGACCGTATGTTACTTTTTTCCTTTCTGCTGTTACTTTCCACCTCAGGGGTGAGGAGGATAGTAACAAACAAAGAGCTGATTAAAAAGTCCTGCTGTTGACTATCTAATTATTATTTATGTTTAATTCCGATTTTATTTAACAGGTGAAGATCCAAGCTTTCGATTAGTATAATGTTTATAGAACCTATCCGATAAATAGTTTTGACGCTATCATAAAAAAACTGATTTTTGTTACTTTCCTCCTCGGTCTTCCCTATATCTTTTCTCTGAGTGTACACTGGGAGAAAAAAGTGTTCCAAACTTCAACACCGTGAATTCGTAAAAGTCTAAAAGCACATATAATTTAATTAATACAATATGTAGTTGACAATTTTATGTCACTGTTTTAAAAATAAAGACTCGCATCATTAAAACATACACAAGAAATACAAAGTTGAAGTTAAAAAGTAATAAAATAGTTAAATCCATAGATGAAGGCACAGGAAGACGCTCACGAAACGACAAAATGTAAAATGGTGACGTCACTACGAAGTTGCTCGAGAGCACATCTCAGCAAAGGACATGCGCAGTAACTCTGCCACCTCCCCTAGGGACGTTGAACTCCGACAAGCTTGCCTGAAATTCAGCTAAAACGAATCTTACTTTTTTTCTCGTATGCACTGAGAAAATAATCCTCTAGCCAATTTCTAGGTTAAGCTTAACCTAGCACACAACCCGGCAAGAAGCCTTGAAAAGAAAAGAATTACATTTATTTGACATTTACTCAAAATCGCAATGATTTCTTTTCTATTAAATACTTGAATTTCTCTCAAATACTTACTTCCAGAAATAGAGCTTTATTCTAAACAGATTTTGTATTTCATGCATCAGAATAGAATTGAAATGTTTTTAATTCCAGAAACTTCTTCTATTCTGTAAAACAGCATACGCATTCATGTTTTTTCTGTTCCCAATAATTCCTTTTGAATTGAGTCTACAAAATATTTAATTCCGTAATAGAAAATACAGTTGACATTTTTTCTTTCTCTGGCAATTATTCTTTTGACACATTCAATTCAAAAGGCTCATATATGTTTGTATTTTCAAGTCATGTGTAGCTCTGTGGTTACTTTTATGGACTTGTAACATAAGAATTGGGGATCGATTCTTATATTTATTGGAATTTTTTCAAAAACTGAATTATAAGAAATAGAATTTTGTTATTTTTAATTCATAATGCAAAATCATAAAATGAAGGGAAATTCAAGTATTAAATAAAATTAATTCTAGGTTATTCCAGCCTTCTTGACGGGAAGGTACCGGCGATCACAACCAAACTTTAAGGTTAACAGTAGCCTTTAATCTGCTAATAATAAACAAAGAGCTTTGCAGGTGCTATATCAACAACCTCTCTCTGCTAAATTTAATCAAAAATTGGTTATATTTAGTCAATTTATTTTCTCAGTGTGGAAAAGTCAGACCATTTTTGCGGATTTTATACGTAGATTCTTTCTTAAACTTAAATCCGCCTTGTTAACCTGACTTTCTACTAATGTCATAAAATAAGAAACATGATGAATTTAAGTCAGTGCTAAAAGCACCTTCAATCCAATTTTAAGGTTTTCTTTTTACTGTGTAGTATTCATGTATTTGTTGCTTGGAACACTAATAAGCATGTGTTTGTTGCTTGGAACACAACTGGTCTTGTATTTGTTGCTTGGAATAAAAGTGCGCTCATGTATTTAGTGTTCGGAACACTACTGCGCATGTATTTGTTCCTTGAAGCACTATATTGCGCACATATACATGTGTTTGTTGCTGCGGTTACATCATTGCGCATGTATTTGCATATGTAATCGTTCTAGCTTCGAGTTTTCTCATTGACTTAACATTTGGTTCTATTTTCTTCCCACAGACAAATGTTCAGCGAAAACCTGCTAAGTCCTTATCGAATACTTGGTTGACTTACAGAAAACCTACTATAAGTTACAAAAATGCTCATAAAAAAGTAACCACTTGTTTTTGTTCCTATTTTTGTAGTTAGTAATAAAAACTATTACGAAATATGCACCCTGCGGTAAGAACAAAGAATAGAACAGAATTCAGAATCTGAATCCCCTTCAATAAGCGAATTTTCCATTTTAAAAAACTCAAATATGGAGATTGAAAAGTAAAAATTTCTATTATTTTTAATTCCCACACGGAAAAAAATTTCCTGTGTAATACTTGATTATTGTCAAATAAACTTTTTTCTCATTGTGCATTTTGAAACAATCTACTAGTACTTAGGCTTACTATTATATACAATTAGCACCAGTAGCGTAACTAAAATAAGTTGACTAAATATAACCAATTTTTGGTTAAATTTAGCAGAGAGAGGTTGTTGATATATCACCTGCAAAGCTCTTTGTTTATTATTAGCAGATTAAATGCTACTGTTTACCTTGAAGTTTGGTTGTGATCGCCGGTATCTTGTGTGTTTTGTTCAGAGTCCCTTAACCTAGAAATTGGCTAGAGGCTTATTTTCTCAGTGTAGAAAGCTCGTGGCCCTAATGGGAAACATTTTTTGGGGGCCTTTTGGAATATAAAGCGATATTGGATACTAAAGAAAAAAAAACCTTAATCTGTTTCATTTTTGGGGTCCCTCAAACCCCGGGGGCCCTGATGATTCACATCCCCTATTATATATTACTCCACTGATTAGCACGCAAGTTTGAAAAGGGTTGTAAGCTTATTGCAAATTTGCATGTTAAGTTTAGTAAGTTTACACTCTAAGCTTAACCCTTTGAAGCACGAATTTTTCCTGCAAAAAATTTGTAACAATGTCAACATATCTAATAGTTTTTGGGTCGCTGAAAACGAATTCGATGTCATTTTATAAAAATTCAAAATGGCGAATCCAATATGTCGAACATGAATTATTTTAATTTTACCAATTTTTATGAAACTCGGTATAAAAGGGTTTTTCGGGGCGTTGAGTACGAATATGCAATCAGATTTCAGAAATTCAATATGGCAGACGAATTGATTAAAATTGATTGGATTCCCTACTAAAAAATCCGGACTAATTCCGGACGAAATCCGGACAAAACAGTCCGGTTTCATCCGGAATTAATCCGGAATTAGTCCGGAAAAGATCCGAATTAGTCCGAAATTTGTCTGCCACAAAAAAATTGATCTGAAGTTAATCCGGATTAGTCCAAACCTTGTCCGGCAATCGATTTAGAAATTATTTATAATCAAAGTCAAGTCCGGTTTTCGTCTGGTCACGTCCGAAAACTGTCCGCCACAAACATTACAATCCGCGTTAAGTCTGGTTTTAACTGGAATTAGTCCGGCAATCGATTCAGAAATTATTTATAATCAAAGTGAAGTCCGATTTTTGTCCGGTCACGTCCGGAAACTGTCCGACACAAAATTCAAAATCCGCTTTAAGTCTGGTTTTATCTGGATTTAGTCCGGCAGACTACTAGAACCTCCGAAGTTTGGACTGCTCGGTCCTGGTGTCCAAAGTTCGGAGTGGACACCTTGACGCCGAAAAGTGTAAACACTCAGGGCTGTATGAAGCATAAAATCGAGGGGTACCTAATATATTTATTGGCACATGGAACCTAATATATTTATTAGATATTACATTTATAAATAATTATGAAACTATAAATTTTTACCACTTTGTTTCACGGAGAAAAAAGAATATTCATAATGATTCATATATATTAAAATGTAGTATCTAGATATTAAAACATATATAATTTGTAGTCTCTAAAAATTAAAACTGAATATCTATAGATATTGAAATTTAATATCTTAGATTTATTTTCGATGTCTAAAGTAACATATTTTCTTTTTCGATTCATATTTACAAAAATAATAGGGCTGCAAGAAGGAACACTCAATACTGACGCTCCTGCACTTACTCAACTGTCCGCCATTATTTTCCGCTGACCCCACTACCCTGCCTCGTCTATCCCCACTTAGGTGCAGTCCACCCTATTGGAAAAAGCGATGTCGAAAACGACATCAAATTGGTATAGAAATCGACGTCGAAAACCATGTTAATAAAGACATAGAAAATGACATAAAAAGTGACGTCGAGAATGACATCGAAAGCGACATCACGAAATGGTGCAGTTTGGACATCGAAATCGATGTCAAAAACGATATCTGAAATGACTTCGTTTTATATACAAATAAATTTATGTTTGTTTCAAAATGATGTAATAATGTACCTAATATTTTTATATTTTTTAAACATAAACATAATTTTAAACATAATTTAATATAATAAAGAAAATAAGGACGGGATAAGGTGTGTTATAAATTTATTATAAATTAATCATAATAAAATCGGTATCACTACTAATTAATATTTAAAATCTTTCTCTTATTTAATTCTTCTTATCATGCCAATTCTGAAACATACAAAAGTGTTTAAAATAATTACATGTTTATTATATATGCAAATTAAAATACAGCTTACTCTCTAAATCTGAATTAGTGATTTTCCATTAAAATGAATTATAGAGAAATCGGTCACTATTAAATAGTCAATGTTTTACTAATCTTTAGTAGAAAACTACTAATTATTAGTAGAAAATTATTCATTTGAAAGTAAAATATTTACTAATTGAAAAAGTGAATTTTACTGATTCAATTAGTAGATATTTCACTTTCAAATTAGTAATTTTCTACTGATAATTAGTAGTTTTTACTAAAGGTTGCTGAAATAATCAATATTTAATAGTGACCGATTTTTTTTTAATACATTAGTTAGAAATCACTAATCTAGATTAAGAGAGTAGTTAAATGAGAATAAATTAAACCATATTACTCACCTATCACAGTCTTTAGTTGCGCAAAAACCTTAATTATTTTTTTTTATCTATAGAGAGATTCTTAAGTATGTTTTGACGTCTGCTCTCTTAGGATTTTTAAAGGAAACTGAGGAAACTATTTCTCCCTTGTCCCTTCCCAGTAAGAAGGAGGAAATTGAAAAAGATTGGAATTTTATCATTTTCGAAGAAAAAGTCAAATTATGTAATCTTTTTTAATACGTTTTCTGTCCAATCCATTTGTATCCGATGATAACAAATACTTTTATCCGCAAGTCAATTCTTATTAATATGGGTTCAAATATTTGTCAATCCTAATTAATCCCTTTATAAATACAGAAAATAAAATGAATATTTTTTAATGTCCGCAGTTCAGGTTATTCAATACAAATGAATCCATTTATAATGAAATTAAAATTTTTGAAAAATCAATGTTTTTGAAGACCTACAGTTCAGATTTAATTAATCCAATTGAAACCTTTTATAATTAAAAAAATGATATGAATATTTTTTAATACCTACAGCTCAGATTATTTAATACAAATAAATCTCTCTATAATAAAATTTAAATTAAAATAAAACTAATATTTTTAAATACCGACAATTCATTTTATCTCTACATGTAATTGAAACTTAATATTTGGTAAATTTTTATTTATTTCAGATGAACTCATTCATAATGCGTCTTCGGCGCAAAATTATACACCGTTTTTATACACTGTTGCATCTTAAGGTATTTCTCTTCCATTTATAGGTACTTGAAAAAATCGATTTTCTATGGATTAATGGATTTTCTTTAAATTGTGAGAAAACGTTATTTTATATATGTGCCTTTTATTTTATTAAGATTTCAGGACCCTTTACCGTCTAAAATTTGAGAATTCTTGTTCGAAATTTCAATTTTTTATCATTTTGCATGTAAAATTGAAATTTCGAACGAGAATATCTCAAATTTTAGACCGTGAAGGGTCCTGAAATCTTAACCAGATAGAAGGCACATATAAAATAACGTTTTCTTACAATTTTAAGAAAATCCATAAAAAACGGTTTTTTCAAGTATATAACTGCAAGAGAAATACCATCGGAAATACCTTAATTGTGGGTTAAAAAGCAAAAAATACGTAAATTTGAAGTTAATTTTTAATGATCTTTATAATTTATTAAGACGTTGATGAAAGTTTCTTAAAAGTGTTCATCAATACAATTTTTTTTTACTTAAATATTATTCTTGAATACATTTATAAAGAATTTAAATTAATCATCTTTTGAAGCCTTTTAAATCTGAATTAGTGAAAGGTGAGCTACTATTAAGTAGTAATAATTTTACTAATTTTTTAGTAGAAAACTACTAAATTAAACAGTGAAACTTTAACATTTCAATTAGTAGTTTCCTACTATTTCAATTAGTATTTTTTTATTAAAAATTAGTAATTTTCTACTAAAAAAATTAGTAAAATTATTACTAATTTTACTAATTTTTTATTAATTTTTCCACTTTTCAATAATTTATTAATAGAAAAACACTAATTCAGATTTAGAGAGAAAGTTATTAAACTTTTTTTTAGACTTTATTAAAAAAAACTTTTTTGAAATCTGTTATCTGTTTTTTACAAAGAAATTTTATAGTTTTAATCTCAGCAATATTTCTATTTATATTTTCACGAGTATTTTCATTTACATCGTTACAAAAATGTTTCCCAAGGTCTCTAAAATCTTGACCCCTTCAACAATGCACTCACACAAACAAGTTTTTTTTTCCTATCGAGACAACTGAAACTTTTCTTGAACCCTCGCTTGATCCTTTTATGACTTTTATAACATGTGTTTCATCTCAACTGTCACTTTCCTTGTAAACTCAGTTTTCGTTAAATTTTGATCCGGTCAACACGTACCAAAAACGCTCATTCAAAACTAAAAATTAAATTTTACTTACAAAATTTTTTTCGGTTTTCATTATAAAAACTATAAAAACGGTTGTGAAAGTGCTATGTGGACTGCCAGACTTTCTGGATAGAAAAATGGATACTATTACTATGTAAATTTTAAGTATATATTATTTTCGTTTTTTACACCACAAATTATTAGCAATAGTTATAATATTTAATAGTTATTTATTTTCGTCATATTGTAATCTTTCTTTTAATTATCAATTATTTTCTTGAAATTTCCAATTAATTTCTTCAATTTTTTTCTTTAATTCTCAAATATTTTCTTTAATTTTTAATTATTTTGATCGATTTTCAATTAATTCCTCAATTTCCAATAATTCCCGGACTTTTTCAATTATTTTTTACACTCATAAAAATTGTTTTAAAATTGCAAATCAATTATTCAATTCTAGAATTCTTCATTTCTCAGTTATTTTCTTCAAATTTAAATTCCACTTTTCAATTTTCAGTTATTTTCTTTAATATTAAAAAATTATCGCTTTTTTTCTATTATTTTGTTCGATATCATTAAGTTTCTTTAATTTTAAATACAATTATTCAATTATGTTCTTTCATTTTTAATGCCATTCTTCAATTTTTATTTCCAACCTTCAGTTTTCAATTTCTTCTATATATTCATTAATTCTCGACTTTTTTCAATTACTCTTTTTAAATTTTTAAGTATATTCTTTTAATTTCAATTCCATTCTTCAATGTTTAATTGCTTTCTTCAATTTTCAATTACTTTTTTCAATTTTAATTATTTTTTTCGATTTTCAATCCAGTTGTTAAATGGGCAATTATTTCCAACAATTATTTCTATAATTTTCTAAATTTTTTAATTTGCAATTATTTTTTTTTACATTTAATATTACTTGTTTAATTTTTTCAATTATTTTTTTCAGTTGTCTATTAATCTAGTTATTTTTGAATTTTGTTTTTACTTGACAATTCTTTTCGTCATTTTTCACATATTTTCTTCAATTTTTCAATTACTCTAGTTATTTTTTAACTTCAATTTTTAATTGTTTTCCGCAGTTTTCAATTATTTCTTACAATTTTTCAATTTTCAATTATTAACTAAAAATTTTATAATTATTCTTTGATTTTATAAATTATTTTGATGGGTTGCGTGTTAATCTAGCCATATTTTGAATTGTGTTTTTAGTTGTCATTTATTTTCGTCATTTTGTAATTTTTTTTCAGTTTTCAATTATTATTTTTTAAAATTTTAATTTAATTCTTAAATTTTCGATGTATTTCTCAATTTATTTTCTCAATTCTTTAATTTTCAATTTATTTCTTCAATTTTAAATTATTTTCTTCAATTCTCAAATATTTTCTTTAATTTTAAATTATTTTGATCGATTTTCAATTAATTCCTTAATTTCCTATAATTCTTGGACTTTTTAAATTATTTTGTACACTCATAAAAATTGTTTTAAAATTGCAATTATTCCTACAATTTTCTTAATTTTTCAATTTGCAATTATTTTCTTTAAATTTAATATTTCTTGTTTAATTTTTTCAATTATTTTTTCAGTTGTCTATTAATTTAGTTATTTTTTGAATTTTGTTTTAAATTGACAATTATTTTCGTCATTTTTTAACTATTTCCTTTAATTATTAATCATTTTCCGCAGTTTTAATTTATTTCCTACAATTTTTCAATTTTCAATTATTATCTTAAAGTTTTATAATTATTCTTCGATTTTTTAAGTTATTTTGATCGGTTGTGTATTAATCTAGCCATCTTTTGAATTTTGTTTTCAATTGTCAATTATTTTTGTCATTTTGTAATTTTGTTGTTTATTATCAATTAATTTTTTCAAATTTTCAATTTATTTCCTCCATTTTTATTATTTTCTTAAATTTCAATTATTTTTATCGATTTTCAATACAGTTGTTCAATTTACAATTAGGTATTTCCAACAGTTATTCCTATAATTTTTCAACTATTTTGTTTAAAATTAAAATTTATTGTTAAATTTTTTAAACTATTCTTTTTAATTGTGTATTTATGTAGCTATTTTTCGAAATTTGTTTTCAAATGTCAATGTATTTTTATCATTTTTCAAATATATTCTTCAATTTCGTAAGTTTCATTATTTGAATTTGCAAAAATTTATGTTTTTAAATGACCAATAATGCAAAGTTTGTCGCGCGCTTGAGCGCGCTTTAATGTTGCTAGTAAATAATAATTGACAGTCAACAATTTTTATTTTTCTAACCATAGGCCATTAATTGTGTATAAATACCCCCCAATTATGGGAGTTGTTTATAACCCTATAAAACAAAATTAATAAAATTAATTTCAAAAATTGAAATTCTTTGTTACTCCTTTGTTCTTTGTTTACACCTTACACCCTTACAGTGATTTCAAATGTGCTCTTTTAATCTGAATTAGTGAAAAACGGTCATTAATTCGAATTAGTGGAACTTTTTACTTATTTTTAGTCAATTTTCACTAAAACTTTAGTGAAGAATTTAAAAAAATTAGTAGAAATTTATACTAATTTGAATTTCTTCAGTGACTTTTCACTGATTTATTTTTAAAGAGATGAGTATTTATAGAACAATGGATTTGGTTTTATTTATTTAAAGTATAAAAAGATTAATTTGGATTGAATAATCCGAACTATGTGTATTCAAATATTAAAATTTCATTTTTTTTCATTATAATGGTATTTATTTGGATTCAATAAAACTGAATCGTGAGTATATAAAATGTTCATTTTATATTTTTCAATCATAAGGGTATTCATTCGGATATAAATTTTCATTTTATTTTAATTGCATTTTTATTATAAAAATATTCATTCAGATTGAATAATCTGACGTGTGGGTATTTAAAAATAATTAGTTTATTTTTTCATTATAAAGGGATTCATTTGTATTCAATAACCTGAACTGCAGACATTAAAAAATATTCATTTTATTTTTTTTCATTATAAAGGGATTCATTTGGATTCACAAATTTTTTAAACCCATATTCATAAGGACTGATTTTTGGGTAAAAGTAGGTGCAATCACCGGATACAAATGTATTGGACAGAAAACGTATTCAAAAATATTAAAATTTTTTAATATTTTTTAATTCCTCTCTTCTTACTGGGTTGCTTGACAAACATGTGTTGAGTCACTAGCTGAGAGCATAACGGTTTTCTAACAGTTTTCGAGCAAGGGACAAGAGAGAAATAGTTTCCTCAGTTTCTATTAAAACTTCTAAGAGAGTAGACGTCAAAACATATTGAAGAATGTCTCTATACATCAAACAAAATAATTAAGGTTTTTGCGCAACTAAAGACTGTGATAGGTGAGTGATATGGTTTAATTTATTCTCATTTAACTACTCTCTGAATCTAAATTAGTGGTTCTTCACTAATGAATTAGAAAAAAATCGGTCACTATTAAATATTGATTATTTCAGAAACCTTTAGTAGAAAACTACTAATTATTAGTAGAAAATTACTAATTTGAAAGTGAAATATCTACTAAATGAATCAGTAAAATTCACTTTTTCAATTAGTAAATATTTCACTTTTATATTAATAATTTTCTACTAATAATTAGTAGTTTTCTACTAAAGATTAGTAAAACATTGACTATTTAATAGTGACCGATTTCTCTCTAATTCATTTTAATGGAAAATCACTAATTCAGATTTAGAGAGTAAGCTGTGTTTTAATTTGCATTATATAATAAACATCTTATTATTTTAAACACTTTTATATGTTTCAGAATTGGCATGCTAAGAAGAATTTTATCAAAAAAAATTTTTTAAATATTAATTATTAGTGATATAGATTTTATTATTATTAATTTATAATAAATTTATAACACACCTTATCCCGTTTTCGACGTCGATTTCGATACCAATTTGATGTCGTTTTCTACATCGCTTTTTTTAATAGGGCAGACTTCGAATTATAGGAATTCGGAAAATAGTTGCATTAAAAATAATTCAATTTCTGAATGATTTTCTATTATTTTCTCTTCAAATGAACAATTTAATGAGGTAACCGTTAAAAATAAAATAATAGAAACTAATTCAAAATCTGAATTATTTTGAATGCACTATTTTTCGACCTTCTATTTGAAAGCAATAGAATTGACAATTTATCTGAAATCCATTGCCAACCGTTTTAGTTGTCTTCATCGAAGAAATATTTTTGCATTAAAATCAATTAAGATTCTGAATTTTCGTCACTTGAATTGACTCGCTGCATTTTCTAAGAACATCTCCATCTTTTTAACTATTTTTCATTTTTCCCTTTTTACCATAATACGGAAAAAGTCTGGCATATTTTTTTTGCAATCCAGAAAGAGTCAAGTGAATGGCAAGGAGTCCGGTAAAGTTTGGGTATAATCCAGTACTAGTTTTTAAATCCAGAAAGAGTCCTGTTTAGTGCTAAAATATTCCTGCATTTTTTTTGCGATCTGGAAAGAAGCCAGACTAATATTCTTTAGGACGTTTAGCCATGCCGTGATGTGTTGTTTTAATGAAAATGATAATAAATAAAAGTAATATTTGTACCAAAAAAAACAGATTACAAGAAACGGATTTCAGTTTGACTATTAATAATTTTGGAATTGACTGCCGTACAATTTTCGGATGTTAACGTACGAAAAACGGATTTTAGTTAGACTATAAGTAAATTCGGAATTAAGTACCTGATAAATTCCAGACTAAACCAGACTTAAAGCGGATTGTGAAATTTGTACCTGACAGTTTCCGGACGTGACCGGTCTAAAAACGGATTTCACTTAGACTACCAATAGATTGCGAATCAATTTTCCATATAAGCAGGAATTCGATTTATTCGGGTAAAAATTCATTATATTTAAATTCAAAGGACCGGCAAAAATATCTGATATAAGCAGTAATTCGATATATAGGGTCCGATATACGTGGGTCCTACTGTATTTTCTATATCTCCCTTGTTAACGTGTAATAAAGTGAACTCTATCCGGATTTAAAAACGGGTGCCCGATTATGTCTGTACTTTGCCGTACTCTTTTAGAATTATAAAAAAAATGCTGGATTATTTTAATACTAAACCAGACGCTATCCGAATGTGAAAGTGATTGCCGGATTATTTTCATACTAAACCAGACTCTTTCCGGATTTGAAACGTGTGCCGGATTATATCCGTACTGTGCCGGACTCTTTCCGGATTGTAAAACCAATGTCGGATTATTTTCGTACATACTCCGAGTTCTATTTGGAATTAAGAATTAGTGACGGATTATATCCGTACTTTACCGGACACTTTCCGGATTTAATCCACAAATTACATGTATGTTTGATTTAACAAGTTGAACCTCAGAGCTAGTATAGCTCAGTCGGTTTAGGTTCTGCGTTGCGTGCGTAACATCCCGTGTTCGATTTCCCTCATGCGTGCGATTTTTCTTCTTTAATATAAATGTTGTATATAATCGTTGTAATAAATGTATGAATGTTTGTGTAATGTTAAGTTCCAAACATTGTTTAAAAATGACTTAAACAATTAAAAAAAATTTTTTTTTGCTTTTCCGGCTAATTCCGGATGAAGCCGGACTAAATCCGGATTACAAAAAAAGTTTAACCAGATTAGTTCCGGACTCTACCGGACTACATCCGGATTTAACCAACGATTAGGACCGTATTTGTTCCGTACTGTACCGGACTACATCCGGATTTAACCAACAGTTAGGACCGGATTTATTCCAGACTGTACCAGACTTCATTCGGTTTTAAACAACGGTCCAGACCAGATTTGTTCCGGACTGTACCGGACTACTTTCGGATTTAAACAACATTTCGGACCAGATTTGTTCCAGACTGTACCGGACTATATCCGGATTGTATACGGCCGGATTTATTTCGGATAAGACCGGACTAAATTCCGTGCCAAAAACCTACGTTAAATCGGACACTTTCGGACTAATTCCAGATCTGGAATTAATCCGGTTTTGTCCGGACTTCGTCCGGAATTAGTCCGGGTTTTTTAGTAGGGTTCACTTGAAAACCTCTAAGTAACAAATTTCAAGCGAATCCAATAAGTTTTGAAAAAACTGGCCGCCATATTGGATCCGCCATTTTGAATTTTTTTAAAATGACATTTGATTTTTATTCAGCGACTCTGGAAACCCTTTTATACCGAGTTTTATAAAAATTGATAAAAATTTAAAAATTCATGTCCGCCATATTGGACCCGGCATTTTGAATTTTTTAAAAATGACAACGGATTTGTTTTAAACGACCCCAAAAACCTTTGAATACGAAGGGTAGTTTTTTTACTTGTATATAATTAGTGACAATCAAATTAATTCCAATTTTTATCAATATTTTATAACTAATTTGTTATTAACAATAAATTGTTATTCAAATTGTAGAAAATAGACACACTTGTCTGTTTATTAATAAATTAGGATAATAAAATGCAAAAAACCTTTATGTCTGTATTGTTTCTTTTTATTAAGAGAAAAAGATAAAATGTCATATGGTCGATTCTTGCGTAACTGCCCGATTTCAAGATAAGTTTTGGTAAAAAAAACAATTTTTTTATTCAATGTTTCTCTGCACTTATTTTTCTTATTAGGGTGTAATATAAGTATATTTTAAACGATTTTAGTACAACTATATTTATACGAAAATAATAGCAAATTTTTGAAAATTGGCTGCCATGTGAAGCTGAACCGCATCCTTTTATTGCAAATATATTGTACAAAATAAAAATTTCTTTTTGATATTTTGCTAAAACGAAAATAAATAATAAATTCATAAATTATTTAATATTTTAACAGATTTTAGATATTAGTTAACATATATAAAATTTTATAAAAGAACAGCAAATACAATATTTAATAATGAATATTTCGTTTTATTTTTTGGATAATTTGAAAACGAGATCGAGCAGTGTCATCCGGCATTGCTAAACTACTTTATATAATAATATTTTAAAATAACCACCACAGATAAAAAAGTTTCTTTGCATGAAGCACACTGAACACTTCATATAGGCCATGGAGCTGAAATTTTACGTGATACCATGGAGCTGAAATTTGACATTTATTCTAACCTCACTTCTACAATATTGCAAAATAAATCTATTCCTTCTGCAGATCGCTTTTTTTACATGAAAACTTAAAGAAAATGGTAACAATACTATCAAATGGTTGTTACAGTAATATAATAGTAATGACATGGAACTGAACGATTTTTTTGTACCCATGCGATTTTCACAAAAATAATTTTTTTTAAGCAAAAATTTTTCTTTTTTAAAACTTTTTTCATATGTGATTTAGTGCTAATGGATCAAAATTGAGATTTACTTTATTAGAAAGCGTAATAACTAAACACATGACACCTTAATTATAAGTCTACAGATTGCGTTCAAAAATTGGAAAAATTGAGGGACAAAATATTTTTACAGATTTTTAAGTATGAAAAAGGTATTATGAAGTGCAATATAAACCTAAATTGTTCATAAATATAGACACTTTATGCTTGAAAAAGGCTGAGTTATAATAATGATATTTTCACCGAAAATTATTAAATTAAAGTTAACATTTTGCAAAAGGGACACGCCACGGAGCTGAAATTCCAGCAGTTATAGTGCAATATAATAGAAGTTATAATATATATATATTTATGTATATTTGGTTTCCAGTTACTCTCATATATACCTTTAAAATTCACTAATACACTTCAGAATATATTTTTAATTTAGATGTATTTTTTCAACGCCGCCAAGTAGGGCAGTTACGTAAGAATCGCCCATATACAAACAGGTGGGACTCTGGTGTCTGGCTGTGCTTCAAAGGGTTAAATATAAAAAAAAAATCTTTTTTTCACACAATTTATTTTCAAATATATTTACATTGGTCCCTATAGCTAAGAGATCAAAAAATTATTATTGCACAACTTGCAAGTCTTACTATGATGAAGATATTCTTCTATTTGCAACAAGCTTACTGCAAACTTATTGCGAGCTAACTGGGACACGAAGAACATAATAAAAAGGTCAGTGTTTTATCACAAGTTTACAGTGTTAGCTTACCATGACTTTACTTGTGTAAGTTTACTGTGAGGCGGAAATTTTAAGTTTTTACTTTAAATTTACCTTACAACCTTTACGGATAACCTTTACAGCAGCCTTATAGAAAACTATTGTGCTTTTTGGATTAAGAAATGATTCATAATAAAGTGTAATTATATACTTTCATGCTGTTTATTTCTTTATCGAATGATTAATAAAAAGTTTAATTGAAGAAAACCTTTAAATTTACAATTATTATTATTTAATACATTGTTTAAATGTACAAAAGCTCTGGTAAGTCGATAAATATAATGACCTACACAATTAAATATTTATAATAAGTCTGAAATAAATCAAAATTATGGGGGACAAGGGTCGTAGACACCTAAAAAAACACCTTTTTGCGACTTTTTTTTAAGGAACTTAATTTATTATTTCGTGCACAATTTTTGCACATTATTGACTAATACAGTACATAAGTTTATCTTGAATTTGAACGAAAAAATTGAAAAAATGTTGATTTTTAAATTTTTGGTAAAGGAAAACTGCAAAAAAACGTGATTTTTAAACTCATCATAAACTTATGTAGGTACTAAAAAATCTTCTTGATATTTTAATTTCAGATGAATCAGTCATGAAATATCCTGCTTACTGCAGGACAACTTTTTTTGCAGGCGCCTCGATTTCCGCGGTTCTATGGGCTCAATTTTCAATATTTTTTAATACAAATTCCACACATTACTCTTAAAATATTAGTTAATGATGTGCAAAAATTGTGCACGAAGTAATAAATTAGGTTCTTTAAAAAAAATCGCAAAAATGGTGTTTTTTTAGGTTTTTTCAGATCCTTGTCCCCCTTAAAAGAGCTGCTTTGATAAATTTACTTTAATTATATTATATATCAATTGTTATTTAACCTTTTACTGTTACAAATCGTATTCAAATACTACATCATATACATATTTAGAAGGTACTTAATGGTAATAAGCAGATGAGAAAATCTAGTAAATTTGACAAAAATTTGAGAAAGATGAACAAATTCTTTGCAGCACGATCGAATTTTCGGCAGAACATCCCTATCTAGTGCGCACCCCTGATTCTAATAAATGTGCTTTATAAGAGGGTGGACTAGGGGAGGAGACTTCAGTGAGAAACAAACATTGTATAGATACAGCACCGTCTCCTGTGGTCTCTGAAGACAAGTCAAATTATTTTATCTGTCACAGTTCGATGGCGGAAGTAAAAAAAGACGACGTTATGAAAATTTTACACACTTATCCTTTATGTCGAGTAAGTTTATTTTCAATAATTAAGGTTATTATGCTAGACCATTTCATAATAAATGTTACAATTCCAAATTCCGATCAATAAATCAGTGAAAGAAAGCAACGTAAACAAACCAAACGTAAATTAAAGAATATAAATTATTATTTTTCAGAATAATTGAAAGGAATTTTTAAATTTTATATCAGCTGTTTTAAAAGTCACATGTGGAATAAACTCCTTAAACTGGATAAAAATTTCAAATATCAGAACACTTACAAAATTTATAATCTTTAAACCTATTATTATTATTTTTTTCTTAGAAAAATTATTTTAAATATGAATGGATCATTTAAACATAAAATATTTTCAGTTTATCTAATAAAATTATGTCAAATAATTATCTTTTTCTTTAAATGGAATCTTTTAATCTTAAGTTATTTGTGAATCATACAGCAAATTTTTAATTTTGTTTATTATCTACATATTTTTTATGGATTTGTATATTAGGTGTTTATAGTTTTGATTAAAAATGAAGTGCATTTTTACAGTTATTCTATTTCTTATTTATAATATCTTCACATTTTTCCTTATTTTGTACCCATTTTTTGAGCACATAAACTTATATTGTTAAGCACAGTTCATAGTGTCATTTTTTATATTTTCACATAAAAAAAATGTAGATGATTTTTATTTTTATTATTTATATATAAATGCGGTTTAAAGCAGTTTAGAAATTTGTCAACTAATACTTTCAATCATATCAAATAAAGGCACATTTTCCGAAAATACGTTTGTCCGTTCACCTAGTCAAGATCAAAAGTTGATGGGACGTATGATTAAGTTCTAAAATTAATTATTTAGAATATTTATTTCATAGAATTTCACGAGGAAGAATCTTCTTCTAGTCGAAATTTCACATTTACGAACATCCCAGTGGGCAAAAAAAAACAAAAGACGTCCTTAAGACGTCTTTTGCACTCAGAAAAAAATTTCTTTTCGACAACAAAATTTTGTTTGAATCAACCAAAAAAATGCATTGATATACAGTTAAACAAATGTTTAGTTTATATAACCAAATAATTTGATTATACATATTTGTTTGAATTAACCAAATGGTTTATTACAGTTGACTAAATGTTTTGTTTAATACAACCAAAAAGTTTGTTTAATACAACCAAAAAGTTTGTTTCATACAAACAAATTAATTGTATTAAATTTATTTGGTTCGTTCAAATAAATATTTTGATATACACAATCAAATGTTATTTATTTTTCTTTAATGTTTGAATTTTCTAATTAAATATTTTATTTGTATATTATTAATTAATTTCCAATTTTATATTTATATGATTTCAAAATAATAATAATAATCATCATAATAAACTGGAAATTAACTGATAAATATGCAAATAAAATATTAAGAAATTCAGATGTTACAGAAAAATGCATAACAGTTAAGCATTTTTAGAAACAACATATTTTCTTCTCTTCAAGGTTGTTTTCTTACGGAGCGTTTCTCCGTAGAAGAATCTTTTACTTCCAAAATTAAAGAATTGAAAAGTCACAATAAGTCACTCAAATGTTATAAGCACAGTTAAACACACGATGTTGTCGATGTGTTAAACATAACCTGCAGGAAATCAAAATCTCTTTTATACACTATAATAACCTAAAACACACTATAGATCACTTTGTAGGAAGTTTCCACGTAATCCAATTTCTGAAATAAGAAAACAACACTTACTAAATTTATAAAACACAAGTTATAATAATAGAAAAGCACTTTATACGCAACGACGCGATTGACATGACGCTTGTTTAAATGCATCTCGAGTTTGACTATATATTATATCTATTTGAATCAACCAAACTTTAATTGAACGGATCAAAACATTTGGTTAAATAAACCAAACTTTTTTGTTGACTGAAATAAATGGTGCTTTATAACACTTATTTTAGTCCAAAGGAAGAGTTTGGTCGAACGAAACAAATACATTTAAATAATAATTTTGTTTCTGGAAACCAAGGCATTTGTTGCAAGGAACCAAATGCTTATTTAATCTGATAAAACTTTTTTGTTGTATCAAATAAAATAAGTTAACTAAACGGTTTGTTTAATTGAACTGAACTTTTTTTCTGAGTGTGGACATAAAAGCCGACATAGGGACGTCTTTTGGACATGTGTGCCCACTGGGATGTTTTCAATCGAACATAAATTAATCCCAATTTTGACCTATTACAATTTTTAGGTCACCGAATTCATATTTAACACAATTTTCATTTTACAGAAATCCTTTAAACCAACTTTTCATTTAAAAGAATTCCAATTTAAACGACTTTTAATTTAGAAGAATTTTTATTTTACAGAATTTTAGGTTAATCGAATTTTTAAATACCAGAATCTTCATTTGTCAGAAACTGTATAAATAGGAATTAACATTTGATAGCAAAATTAAAATGCAGAATGTTCATTTGTCCAAAATTAAAAATGTCCGAAAAAGTATCCGACAGAAATATTTTGGCGCGAATTTTGAAATTAACCAATCAGAAAATATGAAGAAAATTGCAATTGGTCAATTTCAAAATTTGTGCCAAAATATTTCTGTCGGATACTTTTTCGGTCATTTGTAATTTCGGACAAATATGAACGTTCTGCATTTTAAGTTTTCTATCAAATGTGAATTCGTAATAATACAATTTTGGACAAATGAATATTCTGGTATTTAAAAAATCGATTAAACTAAAATTCTGTAAAATGAAAATTCTGTTAAATATGAATTCGGTGACCTAAAAATTCTGTTAGGTCAAAATTCGGATTAATTTATATTCGATTGAAAACATATTCAAAAATGTGAAATTTCGACTAAAAGAAGATTCTTCTTAATGAAATTCTATGAAATAAATATTCTTAATAATAATTAATTTTAGAACTCAATCATACGTCCCGAGTTGAATTTCTTCTTACTTGATTTCGTTGTTGTCGTTTCTCAATCTTAAAAGGCATAAGATAAATTCGTCAATGTTAATTTATGGGAAATAATAGAGTGGAACAAGTCAGAAAACTATGCTTTTTTGATACAAAAAACTAAATATTATTGTTAAATTATTTTTGAAATTCAGAATAATCATTTAATGGATCATCCACATATCACGTGATCACTGAGAAAAAAGTTTTCTTTCGCTAATTTATTGGGTTAAATAGAAATTATCCTTATCATTGGACCTAGAATAGATATTTAAGAAACAAGTATAAAGGCTAGTCCATAAACTGCATTACTGATTTAGGGATGGGGGAGAGAATCACTTTCAAACCTATACGAGTTTCAACGCTAGGATGGGGTGGGGTTTTAGAAACTGTATTTATTTTTAAAAAATTATTGTATAACATATCTATTATATATTCGATTTTTCAAAAATTTACTTTTATTTGCTTTTATGTATAAATTATTAAATAACATTTATAAACGATGTTTTTATTTAAAAAAAAAACTCCCAAATGTCTTCTTTTACCATCCTTCTACAACATTAACAATCTAACGGACAATTTATTTTTGAATAAGAAAGAAATAAACTTGCTCACTTTTGTTTTAATTCTTATTATTAATTAACCAGATTTTCATTTGGATAGGGTAAGTCGAGGAGAGATAGATCACGAGGATAGATGGATGACTTCTCGCCATTATGAGTCTTTTTCACTTACAAATCTCAGGGTGGCCACAAGATTTAGTTTATCAATTTCCCTGACATTTTACTGACTTTACAACGAAATCCCCTGACAAAAATTTTTTAATTTAGAGCAAAGACAAAAGTCTGACAACAACTCAAAAATGAATTAATTTTAATGTTATTTTTTTAAAAAATACTCATTAATGTTTGTACTATAACGCTTAAGTTGATACTAAAATATCAAGACTTTCAATATTATCTAAAAAAAAAACGTTAATAACTTTTAAAAATATAAAAAACCATTTTTTTAGTGTGATTTTAACGTATTTTAATATAAAAAACTTTACATACTCCAAAGTAAATTATATAATTATTTTATACACAAAACTTATTTAAACTATTTTCAAATAGTTCTATAGTTACTAACCAACAACTTTAATTTCTTTAAACAATCATAGTTAAACAAATAAATAACTTCAAAAGCTTTCCTTACTTAGATTTCATTCCTTTTGTGAAATTAATTCATTACTATTGGCCTAAAGTTATAATACAGTTTAGAATGTTTACAAACAATTTTAGTTAACAATCAAATCACTTCAAAAGTTTTCATTACATACTTAGAATTCGTTTCTTTTGTAAAATTAATTCATCACTATTGGCCTAAAGTCCTAATACAATTTAGAATGCTTACAAACAAGTTTTAGATTGTATAAACAATCTTAGTTAACAAATAAATAACTTCGAAAATGTTTATTACTTAGATTTTGTTTCTATTGTAAAATTATTTGGTTATTATTGGCATAGAGTTTCATAGTAGTTTTGAATACTTACCAACCTATTTTTAAATCGTTTAAACAATTTTAATTAACAAATAAATAACCTCAAGAGATTTCTTAATTATTATAGTAATTAATTAATTAACTAATATAAAAAAAGAAACGAAATCTAAGTAAGGAAAGCTTTTGAAGTTATGAATTTGTTTAACTAAGATTGTTTAAACAAATAAATATTGTTGGTTAGTAACTAAAACTATTTAAAAATAGTTTAGATACGTTTTGTGTATAAAGTATATAATTTACTTTGATGTAAATAGTTTTTGATATCAAAAAATCTTAAACTTATTTTCTCGAAAAATAATTTTTTATATTTTTAAGAGTTATTAAAGTTTTCTTTAGTTAACAATAAAAGTCTCGATTTTTTAGTAGATAAGCATTATTGTACAAACATTTATGAGTATTTTAAAAAAAAGAAAGAATCGATTCATTTTTGAGTTGCCGGCAGATTTTTCTCAAGAAAATAGTATACCACACTATGGTCCGTCTCAATTTCTTTAATTTCCCTGACAAAAAACTTTTTTCCCTGTCATATACCTGACTTTACTGACAAAAAAAATTTTCCCTGTTATTTTCCTGACTTTACTGACACGTGGCCACCCTGAAATCTGCTTGTTTATCAGTTAGTATGTCATGATACATAGACTAAAAGTTCAAAAAGTCTTGTCATTACCAAGTTTATTTAGGAAGCAATAGGACAATCACTTTTTTATTCGTTTAAAAAACACTCCGGCATTTTTGTCGCATGTCAAAAATAACAAGTTTCTCGTTTAGTCGTTATGATTTGTTGCTAAAGTAATACGTACGTCGAGGTGTGGCTGTTATTGCAAGGCGAATATATGTAATAAAACACCCTATTGGAAATTTCCACAAAGGTCCCTGAAACGTTTCCCTGTAGGGACTTACGTAGGTTTTTACATAGGATCCTACGTAGAGACCTACAATCCATCCTCTCAAGAATGTCCTGTAAGTGATCTCATAGGGTCCTACGTAGGATCCTATATAGGAACGTATGTAGAAACCTATGAAGGAATAGGCTCTAAAAATTACCGAAAATTTTACTGGATGCGCACTAAGACTTTATGGTTTCTATATTAGCTCCTACATCTATGCAGTAGAATTTTTCTTGAAAATGAAGCTCACAGAAATGTACTATTAAACTTTAAAATTGCGAGTTTGGTAAAAAAAAAAAAATTATGCATATAAAAAAAATTACCCACTTAGGTTCCTATATAGGATCCTACGTAGGACCCTATGATATCACTTCCCTGTAATAAGAGGGTTATTGAGCAAGCGTTTTGGCTAGTTGAGCAAGCCCTCTGCTCAATTGTCCTAACGAAATATGGACAATTGGGCTGGTTGCTCATTCACCCAATGCATTGAGTCCAATAATCCACAAGGTATTTCGAGCTTAAAACTGGAGAAAAAGCAACTTAATATTGATAAAACACTAAGAAACGTTAAATTAAGCATAAATACACAAAATTAGACGATAAAAATACGTATATTAAGAATAAATAACATTTTCGAAAAGACGTGATTTATTGACACACAGGGAGCAGAACACCTGACTAGCAAAATAGACGTAGCCAATCACAATTTAGTCTCTCGCGGTAGAAAGATTTTGATTGGCTACGTCTATTCTGCTAGTCAGGTGTTCTGCTCTCTGAGTGTCAATAAATCACGTCTTTTCGAAAATGTTATTTATTCTTAATATACGTATTTTTATTATCTAATTTTGTGTATTTATGCTTAATTTAACGTTTCTTAGTGTTTTATCAATATTAAGTCGCTTTTTCTCCAGTTTTAAGCTCGAAATACCTTGTGGATTATTGGACTCAATGCATTGGGTGAATGAGCAACCAGCCCAATTGTCCATATTTCGTTAGGACAATTGAGCAGAGGGCTTGCTCAACTAGCCAAAACGCTTGCTCAATAACCCTCTTATTACAGGGTTACAGGACATTCTGGAGAGGATGAATTGTAGGTCACTACGTAGGATCCTATGTACCCAGATGCGAATTGCGGTCGGCTGTTAGAGTTGAATGGTCGGACCTTGGTTGGCCTAACTCTGGCTGCCAGAGTGTCGGCACCCAAAGTTAGCCCGACCGAAAATACCTAAGTTGGGCCAACTTTGGGTGCCGACCAAACTTGCCATCCAAGTGCCGACGGTCGGCCCAACTCTGGCCACAGTTGGGCTGACCGTCGGCACTTGGTTGGCAAGTTTGGTCGGCACCCAAAGTTGGCCCGATCAGAAATACCTAAGTTGGGCCAACCAAGCATGCCGACCAAACTTTGTCAACAAAATGCCGATGGTCGGCCCAACAGTGGCTAGAGTTGGGCCGACCGTCAGCTACACTCTGTCTCTTAAATGATATAATAAAATAATAATATGAATAAAAACTAAATCAAAACCAACACTAGAAGGTCGGCCTAATCTTGGGCTGATAGTTGGGCCAACGGTCTGTGTTACTGTACTGTCTGGCTATAAGGTTCATCTGGTATTGTTCACTCATACCTCTGATGGGCTGGTGGTTAGCCTACTGGACTGGCATCTGGAAAACCCGGGTTCGAATCTTCATGACTAATGAAATTTTTCTGTTTCAGGTTTTCATCAATATTAAATTTCTACATTCTCATCTGATTATATTTGTGTAACTAAATTTATAACATGTGAATTATGGAATTATATGTGTCTTCATTAATAGAATAATTTGGTACAAGTAGTCTCCAGTTGGCCCAACCTTGGGCCACCCGTGAGGTTGCACTTGAGATAGAAGGTTGGTCCAACTTTGGTTGCCAACGATCGTCATCCAACGTCGGCCACGGTGGTCACTTAACAGGTTGGTCCAACTCTGGGTTCCAAGGTTGGCCAACTTTGGCACCCAGAGATGGGCCAACCTTTTTAGCGCTTTTTTGCCGACGGTCGGCAGCCAGAGTTGGGCCAACCTTTGTAGCCGACTTTGTAGTTGATCATCTAACAGGTTGGCCCGACCTATGAGCCAAAGGTGGGCCAACTTACTGCACGATTGGCCCAACCATGGGCCGACCGAAAATTCGCACCTGAGTAGGAACCCACGTAGGTTCCTACGAGGAAACCTTTCAGGGACCTTTGTGGGAATTTCCAATACCCAGGTGCGAATTTTCGGTCGGCCCATGGTTGGGCCAACCGTGCAGTAAGTTGGCCCACCTTTGGCTCATAGGTCGGGCCAACCTGTTAGATGATCACCATGGCCGACGTTGGCTGCCGACCGTCGGCTACAAAGGTTGGTCCAACTCTGGCTGCCGACCGTCGGCTAAAATGTGCTAAAATGGTTGGCCCAACTCTGGCTACCAAAGCTGGGCCAACCTTCTATCTCAAGTGCAACCCCACGGTTGGCCCAAGGTTGGGCCAACTTGAGACTACTTGTACCAAATTATTCTATTAATGAAGACACATATAATTACATAATTCACATGTTATAAATTTAGTTACACAAATATAATCAGATGAGAATGTAAAAATTGAATATTAATGAAAACCTGAAACTGAAAAATTTCATTAGTCATGAAGATTCGAACCCGGGTTTTCCAGAGGCCAGTCCAGTAGGCTAACCACTAGCCCATAAGAGGTATGAGTGAACAATACCAAATGAACCTTATAGCCAGACAGTAGAGTAACACAGACCGTTGGCCCAACTATCAGCCCAAGATTAGGCCGACCTTCTAGTGTTGGTTTTGATTTAGTTTTGATTTATATTATTATTTTATTATATCATTTAAGAGACAGAGTCTAGCTAACGGTCGGCCCAACTCTGGCCACTGTTGGGCCGACCGTCGGCATTTGGTTGACAAAGTTTAGTCGGCATGCTTGGTTGGCCCAACTTAGGTATTTTCAGTCGGGCCAACCTTGGGTGCTGACACTCTGGCAGACAGAGTTGGGCCAACCAGGGGCCGACCATTCAACTCTGGCAGCCAACCGCAATTCGCACCTGGGTAGGGGCATGATTCCAAAACTTATTTTAATTCATCGCTCAAGTTGCTTTTTATCGATGGTTGAGGAGAGATAGTTCACTACTCTATAAATATGACTATGTAAAAAAAAACCTTTTTTCATGAATGTACAATTTTTTAATTTATGAATAATAAAAATTTTCATTTATCAATAAGTGATATTTTTACTTTCGTTTGATGTATATATGTTATGTTTTCCTTATTTATATCTCAACTTAGTTCACAAACAGTTTTGCTATGTGCTTTCTTGCACCATTTTCTGGTATATTTAAGATTAAAATAGATAATTAACAGTCCATATTTGTATGAAATGAGATAGTAACACTCAGTTTTGCTTCTTGATCCATGTCTCCTCGAAGGATCTATCTCTCCTAGAATTTTTTCTTTTTTTTCAAACGTCCATTCTGGGGTAAAATATTAACAGAAATAAATTTTCATAAGTATGTTCTTTCTCACAAGAAGTGGAACTAGAACTCACACATGTTTAAAATCGATTCTTTAATAAATTTTCGGCTGTAGATAAAAAAACATTAAAAGTGATCCATCTCTCCTCGACTTACTCTAATGACAGTTTTTTTAAATAAACAAAATTTATAGAATACATTTTGCTTAAACTCGGGTCACAAAGTTTCAGTAAATTTTTTTGGGTTGCTCTTACCCTGCTCGCTTCACTTCAAATTTAAATATTTCTGCAAAAAATGCAGTAAGAGCTATTAATCAGAGATAATTTGAAATTTTATTAAATTAAAAATAAAATGGACCAAGGTGCAACCATTTTTATGAAGTAAATAAAAATATATAGTTTTTTAAAGTCAGAGGTTTTTTGTGAAAATTGCGACTTCGAAATCTTGAGTTTAAGTCAATATTGCCAATTGAAAAATACATTTTTTTTTAGATTAAACACATTTACAATAAGAAGTACAAATCCCACTTTGTAATTCTGGACCAAATCCTCTTAAAAAATCCTCTATAATAAAAATTAAAAACCGAGTGATTAATTCATTTCAACAAAAATTAAAAACGTTTACTGTTAAAAATTTTATTTCGGTAATTTATGGAAATTTGTATTGTAATTTATAGACATTTTCGCGGTTATTTATAAAAATGTATAAGGCATTTAAATGTTTCATTTCGTCAATTCATGAATATTTATTCGGTAATTTATAAAAAAATGTAAAGCACAAATCATAATTTAAATTTTTTGATTTTGGTAATTTATGGTAAATTTACTTGTGCTAAGACAGTTTATAAGAACTTTCGATTTTATTGTTCATTACACCACATGCCGAACTACTAATTTGTTCATATTATACCAATGCCATGGCGGTCAAAATTTTGAGGTTGGTGGAGACTCTTTCGTTAGACTTTTGACAAAACTACAAGTTCTGACTATTAAGGACGATCGATGGACAAATCCGACAGTGTTTCCCTACTAAAAATCCGGACTAATTCCGTACGAATTCCGGACGAATTTCAGACAAAACAGTCCGGTCTTATCTGGAATTAATCCGAAATGTGTCCGAAAATGATCCGAATTAGTCCGACAATTGTCTGAAACAAAAAATTTGATCTGAAATTCATCCGGAAAAGTCCGAATCTTGTCCGGCAATCGATTTCGAAATTATTTATAATCAAAGTGATGTCCGTTTTTTGTTCGGTCACGTCCGGAAACTGTCCGACACAAAATTTAAAATTCGCTTTAAGTCTGGTTTTAACTAGAATTAGTCCAACAGTCGTTTCAGAAATTATTTTAGTTAGAGAAGAGTCCGTTTTTAGTACGGACACGTCCGGAAACTGTCCAGCACAAAATTACAATCCGTTTTAAGTCTGGTTTTATCTGGAATTAGTCCGGCAGTCCATTTACAAATTATTGTTAGTAAAAGTGAAATCCGTTTTTAGACTGGTCAAGTCCCGCAACTGTCCGGCACAAAATTCACAATCTGCTTTAAGTCTGGTGTTATCTGGAATTAGTCCGGCAGTCAATTCCAAAATTATTTATAGTCTAAGTGAAATCTGATTTTAGTTTGTGTAGATCCGGCAGTTGTCAGACAAAAATTTTAAATCCGTTTTAAGTCTGGTTTTATCTGGAATTAATCCGGCAGTCAATTCCGAAATTATTTATAGTTTAAGTAAAATCCGATTTTAGTCCGTTTACATCCGGCAGTTGTCCGGCATCAATTTTAAATCCGTTTTAAGTCTGGTTTTATCTGGAATTAGTCCGGCAGTCAATTCCAAAATTATTTATAGTCTAAGTGAAATCCGATTCTAGTCCGTTCACATCCAGCAGTTGTCCGGCATCAATTTTAAATCCGTTTTAAGTCTGGTTTTATCTGGAATTAGTCTAGCAGTCAATTCCGATCCATTTTATTAATGTTTAATTCCAATTTTATTTAATAGGTGAAAGTCCAAGCTTTCGATTAATATGTTTACAGAACTTATCCGACAAATAGTTTTAATGCTAGCATCAAAAAACTGATATTTGTTACTTTCCTCCTCGGTCTCTCCTAGTTATATAAATCCTCTATTACAAAAAAGCAAAATCAGATGTTTTAATACAGGACTTATTTTATTAACGTCGCATTTAATATTTATTTACTTTAAAATATTGTGCAGAAAATAAGTAATTTGGGAGCGTTCACAAATGACGTCACGCTTTTTTTCAATTTTTTTACCCCTCCCCCCCTCCTGTCACGCTCTGTCACGTGAGAGTAAATAAAAGTACGTCACGTTTCTTGACCCCCCCCCCCCTATTTTTATGATAATTTTATTTTCATCGTTAATAACAAAAAATTCAATAGTAATAATTTTCAATCGGTTTTATTATTCTAAATTTGCAGTCTTTTGGGTTTATTACTGATATTTGGTTAATAATTGTGATTATTACATTGTGATTAAAAAAATTTCTTATTTTTCGCACAACAAATACATTAAGGACTGTTTCCAATCATATACCTCGAACTTTAAGTATTCAATATTTCATATTAAACATAAAAATACAATTTCGTGACGTCACGTTTAGGACGACCCCCCCCCCTTCCCCCAAGTCACGTTTTGTCACGTTTGATCAAGACTCCCCCCTCCTCTCTATAGCGTGACGTCATATGTGAACGCTCCCTTTTATATAAAATTATTAACTCTAACTTTTTTCAACTGAGACTGACAACAATAATTAATAAATATATTTTTATGTTCAGAATTATTAACGTGAAAATTAAATTATTTATTCCTTCAGTAGCAGACAAAATATGAAACATTAAATCAATATATATTATATATTTAGTTGTATTAGATAGTTCACTTAAAATTTTTTAATTTATGTTATTTTAGAAATATTAATAATTACTATTTTACCTATAAAAAGTATTGTCCTCAAATATTTGTCATGTTAAAATTTTGATTTTCGCGCTACGCATGCGCATTAAAGATGAGTATCATAATGTACCATAATTTTGTGTCGGCAATTCCATAATGGGGAGGTTCACGGCCAAACTCGGTCACTAGGTGGCAGTATTGCTTCTGGTGACACAAGACGCGCAAAATTTTGAAAAGCATAAATTAAATTATATCAAACAAAGTAAATAGAAAACATTTTTCCTTTATAAGAAGTTTAAGGAAATTGATTTTTTAACCCTTTCGTACTCCACTGAAACTTTATGTAGAAATATACATTTTTTTGTTTCTAAAATATATTTTAAGGTATAAAAATACAAAATAAAATTTTTTTTTTTTAATTATTAATTTTTTTCTCAACAATTAATTAATATGTTTTAATTGATATGCAGCTTAGAAGATAACCAATTTACTGCAACAATGGACAAAAATTATATTTATGTAATATTTTATCATATACCGATTTAATTTATAAGCGAAGAGATAGAAGGAGATTACGTTTTTAAAGAAGAGGATAGCAAGAAATTAAAATAGTAGATAAGCAAAGGGATAGAAAGAGAAAAAATAGTAGATAGACGAAGGAATAGAAAGAGATTTATTTCTTTTAGAAAATGATAGAAAGGTTATAGAAAGAGATAAAAATACGAAGCGAAAAGAAAAAAGATAGAAAGAGATAGCAGTTTAGAGATAGAAAGGCATAGTGTTTTAAGAATGCAAAATGGATATATGAAAGGGATAGAAAAATTGTGATATCTTTCTATCCTCATATTTCTTTCTCTTTTTATCTTTTTACTCTTAGCAGGGGCAGTTAGGTTAACTAATTAGTCAGTTATTAGCATACCACTGATGATTTACAATCAGTGAAAATACATTGGTGAACCAATGAAATTCCACTAATTCAGATTTAGAGAGTAGGCACCTCGTTTCCTAGAGAAGATTTTGGTAAACATATTCTGAATGAAAAATAATATCTTGTAGAAATTTTTAATACGTTGACCGATAGATTAGCTCAATTGGTTAAAGCGTAGGCTACGCGGTCGCAGTAGGTAAAGTGTTTCTGATTCCCGCCTGTTAGCCTGGAATTTTTTCCGGCACGTGAGATAATCTAAGCGGGAGATTTTACATCGAGGAATTGTTTGTGTGTGTTAATGTATGTATTTAATGAAATCTGCAAGAATGTTTGAGGTATGTGCTGTAACAAACTTTAATTTTAAATAAATATGAATTTTAAATTTAAAACCAAAAAACAAACAAATAAAAATTAGTATAAAATAATTTAACACAATTTATAAATAATAAGAAATATATCAATAAGAAAAGCATAAGATTAATCGAGTTATAATTTTGACGAAAATTTAATTTATAGATATACACATAGGTTAAATGCTCTCAAAGAAATTAATATACAAATTAAATGTAGTCAATGAACATTTATTTTTGAGTCTTAATTTGTCGTAAAATAAATTAAATAATCAATTTCGCAAAATATTCGACAAAATTTCACGCGCCGGCTCGAGCTTTCACGGATAGAATTTTAAATGATTAGAAAATTACGAATATTATAAAATCAAAAAAAAATCAGTCAATAAATGTAATTTAATATTTAGCAAAAGATCATTGAAATTTCGTCAAGGACGAGATTAAACATCATACGAAAAATTAACGAACGACTAAACCGTCAATTCTCAAGTTCGTAAAATTGGTCAATTTGACATAAATAAATTAAACAAAACAAATGATATAATAAAACTTATCAGTTTCCTTGCTGACGAAGCAGGTCTTAGGTGTAGAGATCGCTCGGAAGAAACGGACGACCACGTGGTCCTCAGGATCATGAAAATCGTTTCCACAACGATTTTTTGGAATTTAGACTGGTTGAGCCAATTTTCAAAATTTCCAGGCCTGGATTTTAATTTGAAAAGATCCCCAAAAATCCTCGGACGATCCTCGACCTCATTAATAGTGACCTCGTTCACTTTGCTTCGGCCAGATATCAATTTAAAGCGTCACACTAATTTTAATAAAACAAGACAAGAAAAACCACAAATTTTATATTTTCTATTTTTTAAATTTATCAAATTCACGATATATAAAAAAAAAGAACACTAAATCAAAGAATTATACCTCTACGTCATCGGCGTCGGACCCAGAAGTATGGCGCGGAATAAAGTATTTACGATATTAATTCAGCGTTAGAAATGAGGCCGAGAATCGTCGGAAATCATTTTTATCATCAAGGGCCGTTTTCCCCCAAATTAGGTATCTCCCGAGCGATCCCCACAACCTATTACATTTCCCTTCGTTTCTGCCGAAATTGCACGACGTTTCGACAATCTGGACAACGCGAATCATCGTAGACCCATCATTTAGAATTCAAATTTTCAAACGAAGTAAAATGATCAAGATTATGAAAATGAAAATACTCCCTTCAGTGCATTTTGGTTCCATTTAAGGGGGCATATACAGTCGTGGCGAGAGAAACTAGGCCATTTTCTAGATTTTTTTTTTTTACAAGATAGTAATTATTTATTAAAAAACTATTTATACCATTCAATTGCACATGCTTTAAGGTAGAAAAAAATATTTTATTATATTAAATTATTTGAAAATAGTGGACGTAAACGCTGTTTTCCTGAAACGCCTTTTATTTAAGGTGTCTTGCGGTGGACATGATAAGTCGAGAATGCTTCATCTGAAATCAAAATCCCAAAAAAACTTCAGTAGTATATTGCAATATCTAGGGGGTGAACGAAGGGTTTGTCAAAATTTGAAATTAAAAAAAAATGGCGACGATTTTACCAAAAAGTTCGATTTTTGACATTTTTTGACATTCGATTTTTTGCTCCTAAATTTTTTTTTTTATTTAAATTTTAAATCCTTCGTTCACCCCCTACTTTTTGAGATAATTAATAAGTGGTATAAATTTGGTGTTGTTCTAGTTGATAGTTTTTGAGTAATCGTGTTTACCGCAAAGGTACTTTTGAAAAAACAAGATTCTGAGATAATCGCGTTTAAAGTTTTGTAGTTTTCGTATTTTAAATTAATTTTTTTCTACTTACATCGAGTCAATGATTCCAGGACCATATAATACTCCTTCTGTGTCCTCTGCAGACTCAAAAACATCGATTTAAAAATAAATGGCCCCGCCTATACCGAACAGCAGCTGCATGATCCGATTGTAGCTGCGCATGTAGTCTTCTTTAAATATTTATAACTACAGTTCTAATGCCCCGGTGGTTATGAAATTTACTGAGAGTATTCTTTAGAATATATACTTCAAGAATATGCAATAAAAAAAATATGCATTTTTTGGTCATTCACGACTGTATATGCCCCCTTAAAAAAAACACCGTGCCTATGCTAGAACTTTGTCCATGTAATATATATACACTTGAATCTCTCCATAACGAGAAGCTCGGGAGTTTAGAATTACTCTATTGCGATGCCCCGCCTAGAAAGAGGGGTAGCCCTACTCTACGATCTTTTATGTCTATCGACAGTGCGCATGTTAGTCTGCGCATCTGTCTTGTAACAAGTGGGAATGCAGGAGAGGTAACATTGCTCGTTCTGTGGAGAGAATCAGAGCTCGTTAAAGAGAACGTTCGTTATGCGGAAGGTCGTTATGGAGAGATTCGAGTGTACAGGACTTAAACTTGGTAGAGTTATAGGTATAGATGGTTAGCCCTGGCGACAGTATCGGATTCAATTCCAATCAGTTTGAATAAGTTTTAATCAGAATCCTTCGGGGCATTCCGAAATTTGTTTCCGAGCCAATCAGTTTTTATCCAAATCTAAAAATGGATGTAACTTGACGAAAAATTCTTTCCGCATTATTCCGAAATAATCCGTTTTATTCCGAAGCTAAATTTTAATCCGTTTGAATCCCGTTATTTCATTCTGAATCAATCCGTTTCAATTTTAGTCGGGTTTATTCGAATATGAAACGGATTGATTCGGATTGATTCGAAATGAAATAATGTGTTTCAAACGGATTAAAATTTAGTTTTGGAATAAAACGGATTAATTCGGAAAGAAGTTTTCGTCAAGTTACATCCATGTTTAGATTCGTATAAAAACTTATTGGCTCGGAAACAAATTTCGGAATGACCAGGAAGAATACTGATTAAAACTTATTCAATCTGATTGAAATTCAATCCAATACTTTTGTCAGGGAAGTTACATTATATGTTAAGTAATCACTCAACAAAGTAAATTGGTTAAGTTAGATGAGTAAAGTATTTAAAAAATGTAGAGAACACGATTTGGTTCGATAATTATATTATTAATGCCAGGTTCCTCCAAACAATTTTCAAAAAATCGAATTTTTTTCCCCGTAAATTGCTAGAAAATACTCTTAAAAATAATATTAGGTAACGGTACCCATTATAAAACACTTTTTAAGACGTGTAAAGTTTGATGTTAAATTTCTCGTAATGAAGAGTGCCAATGCTGACAAATAAAGTGAGGTGTACTTTTTCAAAAGTTGATAAATCCACATTTTGTTATTTCGAGAAAATTAAACAAATGCAGATTCGCACCTAACCCCTAGAGTTAATTATAAAGTAGAAAAAATATACGAAATTATTTATATACGAATGTTTTTTGCACTTAAAGAGATTTATTTTTAATTAAAGTTTATAGTAATTAAGAAATTTAAAGGTTTTTGTAATTTATTCTAGGAAAAAAATTAAAATTTTAAATCGTCTTTATCTACTATTTTAAATACCCAATTACTTTAGTAGTTTTGTATGGACTTACTATACTCAAATTAATCTGATATTTAACACGTATAATACTGAAAAATCGTCAGCTACGAAGAAGCGATCCCTATAGTTACGCGAGAATTGATACTTATTAACCTACTACTTGACTACCTTTTATCACTCTTACTCCTGTCTCCTTTAATATTTCTCTTTTATCTTTTTCTATCCCACATCGTATTTATATTTTTGGGAATATCTACTGGAAGTAAAGAGATAGAAATCTTATCACTTTTTACCTTTTCTTATCTCTGTTATTGAAAGAGATACAGAAAAGGTATAACTTTCAATTCCGACTCCATACCTTCTTATCTCTTTCTATCGACCCCAATCTCTTTCAATCTCTACCTTAATCATAATGATCAGCTTTCTCCATTAAGCACCTTTTTCCTATAACTTTCAATCTCTAATCTCTACCATCCTATCTCTTTCTCTTGCCTCCAATCTCTTTCAATCTCCACCTTAATCACCATGTCCAGTTTATCGCCATCAATTATCTTTTCCATATAACTTTCATTCCCTAATCCATATCAGCTTATCTCTTTTTATTGCCTTCAATCTCTTTTAATCTCCATTTTAATTATCATGATCAGTTATCGCAAATAATTACTTTTTCCCTATAACTTACAATCTCTAATCTATACCTTTCTCTCCCGTTCTATCCCTACCTTAATTGACATAGCAACTTATCGTTTTTAATAACCTTTTTTCTATAACTTTCTATCCCTTTCTATCTCTTTCAATCCCTTTATACTCCTTTCTATCCCTTTCAATCCCTATCTATTCCTTCGTATCCCTTTCTGAAAGAACATGACCACTCAATGATTACTGAAAGTAATAAAAGAAGAATGATAGAAAACGATAACTGATCGTGTTAATGCAGGCGGGATAAGAAGCGATGCAGTTATCGCTTTTCATCACTTTTCTTTTATTACTTTCAGTAATCTTTTGAGTGATCATGTTCTTTCAGAAGGGGATAGGAAGGGAGAGATAGTGATTGAACGAGATAGAAAAGGGTAGAAAAGAATAGAAAGAAATTGAAAGGGGTAAGTGAAAGATTGAAAGTTATAGAAGAAAGGTAATTAAAAGTGAGAACCGATAATGCTGGTTAGGGTGAGAATAGCAAAAAATATGTATATAAATATAGGTTATTGAAAATTGTAAATGAAAAGTGATTGAAAGGAAAAACTCATCATTTTCATTCAGGTGGGGTTTGGAAATGATATGAAAGTATTAGTTACTAATTGAAAGTTATAGAAAAGGGTGATTAAAAACGATAAGTTGCTATATCCATTAAGGTAGGGATTGGGCGGGATAGATAAGGTATAGATTAGAGATTGAAAGTTATAGAGAAAAAGTAATTATTAGCGATAACTGATCATGATGATTAAAATCGAGATTGAAAGAGATTGAAGGCAATAGAAAGGGATAACCTGGTATGGATTAGGGAATGAAAGTTATATGGAAAAGATGATTGATAACGATAAACTGGTCATGGTGATTAAGGAAGAGAATTGAAAGAGATTAGAGGCAATAGAAAGGGATAGGATGGTAAAGATTGAAAGTTATAGAGAAAATGTGATTAATAGCGAAAACTGATCAATATGATTAAGGTAGAGATTGAAAGACAGTCCCAATGGGAAACTAACGATTGGCGCATTAATGGACCAGTATTGGGAGCCAATGGTGCCAATATTGGCGCATTAATGGAAACCAATATTGGACCACAGTTGGTCAATCCTTGGGATGATAACGGGTTTGCCAGTCATTGGCAGCCATCATTGGTTCAATATTGGTTGCCAATGATAATGCCAATAAATAAAATTTTTTAAATTAACAATATTAAAATCTATATTTTTATATTGTTAATTTATTTATTGTTTAAAAAAATTTTTTTTTTAATAAATATTTTAATTTATTTATTAATGCATGTCAAGTATTGGTACAATAATTGGCTTTCAATATTGGTCCATCCTTGGGAGCCAATGAATAACCAACAATCTTATATTTACAACTCTATATGGAAACAGAGTTGTTAATTTAATCTTCAGCCAATATTTGACAATGAAGATTTGAGTGTTGGACACATTAGAAATGTATTTTCAGAGGTACGGGATCAGGCCTTATATAAAAGAGCTGAAGAAACTCGATCGTGAGAGAGGCTGACTGATGCGCGCCCTATGCCAGTTTCCGAAACCACAAACGTGTGAGAATCCTCGGCGCGCAGACGCGGCATAGATGCGGTGGGAAACTTTCACTATTTGAATTTGAATTTTTTATGCATTTAATCAAAAACAAGAAAAGAAATATAATAACACAAAAATTATACAAATTCTTAAATTTGTATAGTTTTCTGATTGTTATTAAAAAGTAATACGCTTAATTATAAAGAAATACTTATAATAAATATCCTCCATAAATAATTGTTCAATTCTTGAAGATTTGAAAAACTCTTAAAGGTGTGTCCTAAGGTTAAAAATTATTGTTCTAAATCTACTTTAATCGATTTTCATGTTATAGAAATTATTTAAATAAATTAATTAGTTTTAAAGAAATCAGAAAGAAATTAAATTGATGAAAAAATAAACATTTAATATTAAAAATAATATTAATAAAAATAATCACATTAAAACTTTGCTTGTAAAATAAACAGAACGAAAAATTTAAAATTAAAAAATTAATGAACAATTACAAAATATTAAAGAAGACTTTAATTTTATTAAAATGTAAACTTAAGTCACATAAATACAAATATTCATGTAAGTATTTAAATTTTAAATTCACCATTTTTTCTGTTTAAATTTAAAGTAAAATTTAACAAATTGTAAAGAATGATAGTTAATAAATATTTAACTTTATTTGTTATTCTTTTCGTATTTCACATGCAAAAAATAATCATTTTTTTTATAAAACTAAGAAACAAATTCTCTAAATTTGAATACAAATTAAAAATGAAAAAAATTTAATATATGTAAAAAAATTTTAAATTTGAATCATTTAATTAAATAATTTATTTTAACAAAATGACTTTCTAAATATAACTATCTAGAATATATAAAAAATATGAGCAAAAAAAATCAAAATTGGTTTTTAAAAATAAAAAAATAAACTTTTTAAAGTTCAAAATAAATTAAATTTTTTTTAAATTTTGTTATTCTAAAATTAATATTAAACTTGAATAATAATTTTCAATACAATTACTTAAAGTTAGTTTTCAAAAAATTCAATTATCATTAAAATGAATCTTTCCAAATAATAAAACTTAAACAGAAAGAATTAATGGTTTCTTTTAAATTAAAGAAATAATAGAGCATTAAACATAGTTAATTTAATATTTTGAATACTATTAAAAAAAATTTAACTTTAAAAAAATTAATGATATCAAAAATATTATTTTTCGATCGTAATTTAAAAAATGTAACTTATTTCAATTTAGCTATTACAAAACGGCATTGAGTAATAATATTTTTGGTATCATTAATTTTTTTAAAGTTAAATTTTTTTTAATAGTATTCAAAATATTAAATTAACTATGTTTAATGCTCTATTATTTCTTTAATTTAAAAGAAACCATTAATTCTTTCTGTTTAAGTTTTATTATTTGGAAAGATTCATTTTAATGATAATTGAATTTTTTGAAAACTAACTTTAAGTAATTGTATTGAAAATTATTATTCAAGTTTAATATTAATTTTAGAATAACAAAATTTAAAAAAAATTTAATTTATTTTGAACTTTAAAAAGTTTATTTTTTTATTTTTAAAAACCAATTTTGATTTTTTTTGCTCATATTTTTTATATATTCTAGATAGTTATATTTAGAAAGTCATTTTGTTAAAATAAATTATTTAATTAAATGATTCAAATTTAAAATTTTTTTACATATATTAAATTTTTTTCATTTTTAATTTGTATTCAAATTTAGAGAATTTGTTTCTTAGTTTTATAAAAAAAATGATTATTTTTTGCATGTGAAATACGAAAAGAATAACAAATAAAGTTAAATATTTATTAACTATCATTCTTTACAATTTGTTAAATTTTACTTTAAATTTAAACAGAAAAAATGGTGAATTTAAAATTTAAATACTTACATGAATATTTGTATTTATGTGACTTAAGTTTACATTTTAATAAAATTAAAGTCTTCTTTAATATTTTGTAATTGTTCATTAATTTTTTAATTTTAAATTTTTCGTTCTGTTTATTTTACAAGCAAAGTTTTAATGTGATTATTTTTATTAATATTATTTTTAATATTAAATGTTTATTTTTTCATCAATTTAATTTCTTTCTGATTTCTTTAAAACTAATTAATTTATTTAAATAATTTCTATAACATGAAAATCGATTAAAGTAGATTTAGAACAATAATTTTTAACCTTAGGACACACCTTTAAGAGTTTTTCAAATCTTCAAGAATTGAACAATTATTTATGGAGGATATTTATTATAAGTATTTCTTTATAATTAAGCGTATTACTTTTTAATAACAATCAGAAAACTATACAAATTTAAGAATTTGTATAATTTTTGTGTTATTATATTTCTTTTCTTGTTTTTGATTAAATGCATAAAAAATTCAAATTCAAATAGTGGAAGTTTCCCGCCGCATCTATGCCGCGTCTGCGCGCCGAGGATTCTCACGCGTTTGTGGTTTCGGAAACTGGCATAGGGCGCGCATCGGTCAGCCTCTCTCACGATCGAGTTTCTTCAGCTCTTTTATATAAGGCCTGATCCCGTACCTCTGAAAATACATTTCTAATGTGTCCAACACTCAAATCTTCATTGTCAAATATTGGCTGAAGATTAAATTAACAACTCTGTTTCCATATAGAGTTGTAAAAATAAGATTGTTGGTTATTCATTGGCTCCCAAGGATGGACCAATATTGAAAGCCAATTATTGTACCAATACTTGACATGCATTAATAAATAAATAAAAATATTTATTAAAAAAAAAAAAATTTTTAAACAATAAATAAATTAACAATATAAAAATATAGATTTTAATATTGCTAATTTAAAAAATTTTATTTAATGGCATTATCATTGGCAACCAATATTGAACCAATGATGGCTGCCAATGACTGGCAAACCCGTTATCATCCCAAGGATTGACCAACTGTGGTCCAATATTGGTTGCCAATAGTTTGCCAAGAAAAAACTGTTGGCCGCCAATCATGGGACCATTATTTAGCCAATGGTGATCATTGGCAATTTCCCATTGGGGTGAAATCGATAGAAAGAGATAAGAAGGTATAGAGTCGGGATTGATAGTTATAACTTTTATGTATCTTTTTCTATAACAGAGATAAGAAAAGATAAGATTTCTATCTCTTTACTTCCAGTAGGGTACTTATTTTCTAGTGTATTTTCACTGATTGGAATTAGTGTTATTATTACTACTCAGTAATCACTGATTAAAATTAATAGAGTATATAGAATCTTAAAATGTGTCTACTTATTATTTATTAATAACCCCATCCCAAACTGCACCGAAGTTTCCGCAGGAAGCTAACAGGAAACTAACCGTGTTAATTTTGTTAGTTAATACTGTTAGTTTCCTGTTAGCTTCATGGAAACTATAAATGTCCTCCGCTTTATAGTTTCTGATGTTAGCTGGCAGAAAGTTAGAAAAGTAAATTTGCTGTAAATTATTTTTGGTAAGTTTACACAAAATTTCTATGATAAATTAAAAAATCTAATTTCATGCGCAGTTGTTTTTTACTGTTTCTATAATTCTCTCCCTCGGGATATATACGCATGTGGTAAAAATTTATAAATGTTAAAAAAAATTTATTTTTTTGAAACTATACGATAAAACTTGTTGCACACTTTATGCAAACCTTCTAAAAAGACTTTCGAAAAATTTACATCCATAACTTTCTCGAAGCTAACACTGGAAACTATAAAGCGGAGGACATTTGAAGTGTAGCATGACAAAAGGGGTCCATCCCAGGTAGAAATATACCAAGGGCAAAACACTGGGTCAGTACGGACAATAGAACTGCAGTACTGACATTCTTTTCTCGGCCTTTACTGGCCCAGGTTGGGCTGGTAACGCTCTTGACTTGGTCTTAGTACTGACGTCAGTACAGGCGCAGTACGGATGTCAGTAGTAGGTCAGTACTGCACAGTACTGCATCGTCCACCGTCTCAGTACGGAAACGTACTAATTGACATTACTGAGCTCATTTTGAGAGCCTTACTGATTATAATACATGAATGGAACACACTATATTGGTTTTTTATTCACTCAAGTCACACCAAGTAAACACTAAACGAAACACTATTTAAACAGGATTTTCACTTTATATTTTTGGCAGGGCGTTTGCGATGCAGTCAGATTTCAGGACGCTTTCCATAATATATTGCACCTAACCTTAATGCCGTTAAAATCAATTATTGTATATTTATACAATAATTTTACTTTTGAACTTATTAACATTATAAGATCAGTGTTTGAGAATGTTTCATAACTATTATTTCACAGAATTTTCGTGCACTTGAAACAAACTTCTAACAAACAACTGAAATACACTAAAGTGTTTTTGGAATACTAACGCGTTTCAATATACATGGACGGAGCACACTCACTGTAATTCTTATACACTCAACTCACACTAAGTAAACACCGAACGAAAATCTACTTTAACGTGGTTTTCACATATTACATTTTTGACACGACGCGACGTTGCATTCAATACACAGAATTATGTTCAAGTCATAACCTGTCTGCTAACATATGCGCGCGCCACAGCTGTTTTTGTCCAAGTGAAGCCGCAGTACTGAGTTGTAGTGGACTGACTACGAAAGTTGGTACTAAAATGTTTGTACTGAATCAGTACAATTCCGATGCTCTTTGTCAGCACTGGGCCAACTTGGAAAGTCGGTACTAAAGAAAGTACTAAATCAGCTTAACACCAATGGTTTTGTCAGTACTGGGACAACACGGAATCTTAGTACTGACAACCAGTACTAAGTCAGTTTTTAGCCTATCGTCAACTCCGAAACGCCACGGAAATTTCTGCCTGGGAAGCGCCAATTTCATATTTTTACAGGAAGCGAAAAAAAAACAAATTAAAGATTTTACTGGTTATATGAAATAAAACTAAGAAAACCGTTTCGAGATATTAATATGTTTTACTAGAAAAATAATAATTTGTTTAACTAAACTTACATTTTAACGAGAAATATAAAAAAAATTGTGCTATACTTTAACGTTACATCAAAAGTGCATTTTTTCTTTAAACGTTAACTGTAAAAAAAGTATACGATTTAAAGAAAAATTTGGAAACTAGTTTTGAATTCACAAATTGACGAATCAAATGCAAAAAATTTGTTAAAAAAACATTGATTGGTTTTAAGAAAATAATGGATTAATAAATGTTTCTCTTGAAATCGAGCAATAAAATTTAGGTTAGACGTTAAATACCTTTTTACGACTATTTATTAAAATTTTAATATCTCACTTCCAAAAGTATTTCATTTTATAAGTTTCTTTGTCACAGAAAGTATTTTTTGCATTTATGTAGCACTTTCGTTGTAAAAATAGAATTTTTTCAGATTTTTTAACATTATTTACATATTATTATCTACTTTACACTTCTATTGTTTTTCAATTGATTTGTGATTGTAGGTAAAAATTTATGCATTTATGATTTAAATTTTGTTTAAAAATTGGTTTAAAAACACAATTCAAAAGAAAATTCTTTTCTAAAAATGTGTAAATGAATTTTCTTGATTTTTTAATGAAAAAATCTCAAATTCTAAAAATTGGCGCTGACCCCTTTTGCATTCACTGAAAAAAATGATTCTGTAATTTTACCACTATAGAAGTAGGAACGTTTATTACCTACTTCTACAGTAACATTTTTACATATTTTACGGATTAAATAAATCAATGTAAAATATATAATTACACAAAATTGTGTATTTATCGTTTTAAACTTTAATTTGCACTGCACCTGAACTTAACCTAAACCTTAACAAAATTTTCGAAAGGTTCTGTCGTTTGTTTGTGACAAAAGGGAGAAATTTTTTTTTTTTAATTTATGAATTGAAATGAATTTGAATTTCTTTTTGCAAACAAATGCCCGTAGACGGGCAAAATAGCCGCATATAACCAATTCGTTTTGAAGGAATATCTTAACAACTAAAATGAGAAACTATTTTAAGACGTACACTGTAAAAAGTCTCTCAAAATTTTTCTTGCGATGGTAATTTTCCTTTACTAAGTCCCTGGTAAAAAAACTATTTTAATGCAGGGAAAATGCATACTTAAAAATGGAAGAAATACAAAATGTTATAATTTTACTATTTTAATTACTGGAATTTTTAAGTCCTTAGCGAATTTCCTTTCCTCAAAAGTAAATATGCTACTTTTAAACTGGGTCATAATAGTACCCACTTTAAATGTGTCGAAATTACTAAAGGCTGTAAATCTACCAGCGGACGGAAAATTGTAATTTGTGGTATTTTTCCTATTTTTAAATTTGTGTTTGTAAAATTCCCATTTTTTTGAAAAATACAGAAGTATGTAAAATCATCATATTTATTGAAGTAAAATTACCATTTTTATTGAAGTAAAATTACCATTTTTATTGAAGTAAAATTAAATTTTTTTTTTAATTCCCATTATTATATCCGTACAATAACCATAACCTGTTATTTTACAATTCGTGGCAATTTTCCCGTCTCACACGGAAAATTACATAACCTACAAATTTTTTTTTCATCGAGAGTAAAAGTTCCGCTTTTATAGTGGGTAATAATCGAACTGGAAAAGTCCCAAAAGTTTTTTTACAGTGTAGCACAATTAGGTTTCTATAATTAATCATTTTTGCTGGGAATTTTACATAAAAGGATTATGGATAAATACATCAAACTGTAATATTTTACTTCAATATGATAACATTGAGATTATAAACAGGATTTTTACATGCTTTTGTAACTTTACACTTACTGGTGAATTTAATACTATAAAGGTATAGGTCCTTTTATTACCTACTACCGAAGTAGAACATTCACAACCCTGAATGTACATTTACTGAAAAATGTAATATTACATTACTGAAAGCTGTAAAAATTCAAGTTGATTGGTATTATTGCTACTTTCCAAAGAGTAATATTATAGAAAGTTTCTAAAGTAACATTACAATACGAACGTAATTTTCCTAAAGTATTTTTTACAGTGTTGCTACCCTTCATTTATAGTTCCCTGTTAGCTTCCTGGAAAGTTCGGTGCTATTTGGGATGTTAATAGAATTATTTGACGTTTAGCAAAAAAAGTTTTATGATACTACATAGATTATTTTCGAATGCGCCTCAAATTTAATTTTAATATTCATCAGTAGATTAATTTTCTTCTTGTTTGCTCTTTAGGTCAGACACGTTCAACCTAGCGAAAATGTGCAAATCGGTGCAAGCGGGGTTCCACCACTCTAACCGCCTGCGACGAGTGCGCATCTCACAGCGCAGCTAGCAGTCTTCTCTCTCCTCACTCCACTCGCTGATTATCACTGATTATGAGTAGTAGAGTCAGAGTATGTAAATACAACTATTTTAGAAAATGATTGAATTCGCTTATTACATACTTGTTACTCGGGGGTTTTTGAGGCTGCTGAATAAGAATATAAAATTAAATTTAAAAAATTCAAATTGTCGGATTCAATATATGGCGTTATTTCCTTTAAAAAATTCGTCCGACATATTGGATCCGCCATTTAGAATTTTTAAAATCTAATTTCATATTTGTATTCAGCGCCTATAAAAGCCCCCGAGTAACAAGTGTCAAGTGAATCCAATCATTTTTTTAAATTGTTGTATTCACGGACAATGTAAGCCAATTTTTATATTTGACAACTGTCAAAAAAATCATGTTTGACAGTTAATTTTGTTTGTTGCCGATATTGCTGTATCTTAGTCAAGTACAGGGTTCAAGCTTTAATTTAACCCCTATGACAAGTCTCTAGCACTTTGGATTTACCTGGTAGAAATATTCAAAGTGCCAAAAACGTAATTTTTGGGAGTTTTACCCCCACCTTTCTCAAAATCCTGACGTGATTGGAGGTTTTCGTTTCCAGATTCGGATTCAGAGCACCAAAAACTACAGGAAATGACTTGTCGATCTCTAAACAACGGATTTTTTTGCAGGCTTGTGTAATAAATTTAATTAATATTTAATTTTTTAATAATTTTATTTTTATTACAGTAGAACCTACGTATACAGGACTCAATTATTTCGAATTCCCGCTTAGATAGGATATTTTTGCCAGTCCCTTGAATTTATATATCTTGTATTTTTACCCGGATAAATCGCATTCCCGCTTATATCGGAAAAATTTCTCGGTCCCTTTAAACCCGATAAATGTGGGTTTTACTGTATTAACTTTATTAATATTAAAAATATTAACAAAAAAATAAAGAAATATTTGTAATAAGATTTTCTTAAGTGGACTGACTGGCGGTACTGTATTTATAATAAAATATTCTTCCATCTATGTATAATTATGAACAATCGCTATTTGTTAACATAAGGTTTCAAATCTCTGTTAAAGTAGGGTAATATTTTTATTTTTTAAAATTTTTTTTTATAAATATTTAAAAAATATATATTTAAGTATTATAAGTTAAGAGGAGGCACCGTTAAAATGTCAACATTTCATAAATCGCGTTGTTCAAAGGTGTCAAATTTTTTTTAGTAACATTTTGGATTTAAAAATACCCTACAGTGATAAAATTAAAAAAAATATTGTGGCGGGTTTTAGACATTGGCGGATTTAAGAGGGGGCCACGGGTGCTTGCCCCCCCCCCAGCCTTATATTTGTGTGAGAGAAAAAGAGATAACATTATAGTACCATCTCTTTTTCTCTCATATAAAACCCCCTCCAAAAACCTTGTCTAAATCCGCCACTGATTTTAAAATTTTGAATTTTTTTTAAATCAAAAGTTTTTTGAATCCATGCGTAATTTTGTTCAAAATTGCAAAAAAAGACCGTAAGAAATTGGCGTTAAAAAAATGAAAATTGTAGCAGAAGATAGGTATTTTAGATGAGAGGGAACAAAATTTCAACTTGTTGCTAAAGGGTGTCTATTTTTTTTCTAGCATAATAAAGTTTTTTGACATAAAAAAGAAAATTTTTAAATAAGAACTTTTTAATAGCTATGTGTAATTTTGTTCAGAATTGTTAAAAAAATTCTGTAAAAAAATTGATAGAAAATAGTAAAAATTTAGGAAAGTAACAGATTTTTAAGAATTTCTATTTTTTCAAAAATAAAAATTGTAAACAAGTCCATTTTTTTTTTTTTTTTTTGACATTATAAGATAATTTTATATGCCCAAATAAAGCTAGAAAAATACTGGCACCACTAAGCGTCATTAATTTTAATGTATTAAATTTTCACCGGTGCCTCCCCTTAAATTGAAGAGTAAAAATGTAATTGATATCCTATATTTAATTACTTATTTTAGAAATGTGATATGAGCGACGAAATGAAGCAAGAAGCGATGGAACTGTGTGTCACAGCAGCTGAAAAATATGCAGACAATTATGAAAATGTTTCTCGCATGATTAAGGAAGCAATGGACAAACGGTTTGGAGCTTCTTGGCACACAGTGGTCGGTGAAGGCTACGGATTTGAAATTACCTACCAACTAAAACATCTGTTGTATATGTATTGTGCCGGAAACCTAGCAATTTGCATTTGGAAGTCGGCATAAACTAATATTCACATATGTATCTGAAACATGTAAATATGTATTTAATTTAAAAATATATATGTACAAATTATTTGAGTCAGTCTACTGAAAATGCCTATGTGAGATGTCTGGCTTAAATATAAAGGTCCCTGAAATAGCGATTAACACGATATTTTAAAAGACCCCCCATTCCTAGAAAAATAACTTTACACCACTATCTATGATCCAGCGGCTCAATTCTCTTTTACCATTGCAAACTTTTAAGTACTCACAATGATGCCTATCAATTGCCAGTGTATGATTTGACATAGGTTCTCTCATCTAGGTATTTTTAATAGGGCTGCTAACTCAAAGATATTGCCATTTTTTAATGTTAATTTCATAATCTCTATGAAAGTTTTCATGTGTCTTCGTGAATTGAAAAGTACAAAATTTATGGAACAATACAATATATAGGCTTTAAATTATTCGATTTTAATGCTCTTGTACCCGTTTAAAATATGCATTAGTAAAAAAAGGTAATTTTTTAAAAGTATAATATGCAACAATTTTTATTTCAAATCGAAAAATTTTACTACACTATTGAAAATCCCTACAAAGGTTTTTGGAACGTTTCCACAAAGGTACCTATTTAGGATTCTACCTCCACATCATCTAAACTTTTCTCAACTTTTCCAACCTTTCCTCCAGTTTATAAATTTGCAGCAAACTTTCTGAAAGTTGACGACACTTTGAGGAAAGGTTGGCAAAGTTGAGGCAAGTTTAGGGTACGTAGGGACCTACAATCCATCTTCTGATGAGCGCCCTATAGCAAATGACATAGATCCCTACGTAATATTCTATGTAGATAAAATATGTTTTTAAATGCACTGTCTTTCTACAATAAAATCGTAATTTTGAAGTTATGTGCGTCCAAATGTTCCTAATTATATTATATTTATCATAACTAAGTATATTTAATACGTTTATCAATACATACATTCAATGCAATTTATTTTCTTTAAAAATGAAATATTGTTGACGATTTTTTAAAATGTATTTATATTATTGAATATTGAATTAGCAAAATTAAATCAGGTGCAATACCTACATAGTATTATATAATATTAATTGTTCTAATCACGAATTACATTTAATTTTTACAATTTCTTTTCTAACAGAAAGATTATTTTAGAAATTATGGAAACTTGTCAACGCTGTACAATAATATTATAAAAAAAAAAAGTAACCGATGTACATCAATAAAATTTTAATAAATTTGTAATTTCTTAAGGAACATAATAAGAATAACATTTCTTCTTTCATGAACTTCCCATTCTCCAAATTAAAATAGAGATGTTTCCACCAATGTGCAAGTGTATTAGAGTTTTTTCTTCAAAGCTTATTAAAAAACTAAAAGCTTCGCCGACAATTACATGAAATGGTGAACCAAACTTTTTGTCTAAATTATCCTTTATTGTTCGTGCTGCAAGCTCATAATTATCCGCAGAGGTTCTAGCTGCTGTCTCAGAAATTTCGATAACTTCTTGCTTCATATTCTCCGGCATGTTACTTTGCTAAATTAAAGAATATACATACATTAGGGTGGTTCATTGTACTTTTTTACATTCTCATCTCAAATCAGGAGGTATTAAATTTGTGCGATTTTGAACTTTTCGTAATTTCTAAATTTCTCGAAGTTTTAAGACTTCTTGATTCCGAAAAAACAGATTTTACAAAAGAGTCTGTCTGTCTGTCTGTAGAAAAAACTTTGAAATTGGATAACTTGAGTAAAAATTCTTAGATCAATTGAGCCTCTGGATTCAATAAGGGCACATAAAATTCTAACAGCGGTATCCGTTCTTCCTCCACCACCTTGAAATTAATTTTTAAGAAACAAAATTTTGTAATTAGTATCTTGTAGAAAATTTTTTGGCACATATTTTTTTTTAATATTTTTGAATCGTTTTTGAAAAAAAAACCAATAAACTGAATTTTTCTGAAAATCACATTTGATTTAAATCTTCAGTTCAACTCCTTTTAAAATGAAAAGTACTTAATATTTTTACATGCAATTTATAGGAATTATAGTTTAAAGTATTCTTAAGGTGATATGTTTATAATAATGCTTAATTATTTAATTGAAAAAAAGTTATTAACTTTTTTGTCGCTCATTGTAACATAATTTTTTGATAATTTTCAACTGCTTTGTTTACGGAGGAAATTTTCAGTAAACAAAAAGTGTCAGTTGTTAAAATGTTAATAGATATCCAGCAAAGTTTTCTGGAAAGTTTTATCTAAATAGAAATTATCGTAAACAAAATATAAGCTATAACATTTTGTTGGCGAAACGGACTTGATCACAAATCAATAATTTGTATAAATTATTTAAATTAAAATAAATAATAAATTAAAGTTATATTATTCAAGTTAAATAAATAAAATTATAAAAATAATTGGAATTAAATGTAGGGAAATTATTATAAATTCGCGAATATTAATTTTATTAAAAATATATATATTTTTATTAATATATCCATGTTGAGTCGAACAGTATAAAAATATTGAATATAATACTCTAAGAAATCTTAGAAATATTAAAGGGATAATTATTATTGTTCTTCAGGAACTAATTCTATTAATTATAAAAATTTCACTAAATAAATTTATAGATGGGGGGGGGGGGCTGCTATATTAAAAATACAAGATAAAAATCATAAAAGAGATAAAGATGGTATTAGGTTTATTAATCCTTTATTAAGAATTATTCTACGAGATTTTGAACGTTCATAGTTAATATTTAGTAAACAAAATATAGTGGAAGAACATAAACCATGTCTAATTATTATTATTATTAAACTACCTAATATTCTTAACTGTAAATTCTTTTCTTGTTTATTTACTCTTCCTTTTACGGGTTAAAAACTTCTCCAGTGTCCAGTCTCACCTGCCATTTCATTCCATCCACCCGAACACATTCTCTACACATTCTTACCTTTTTTCCTTTCCTTCTTTCAGACCACGCTTTTTCTTCCAATAACCACCTTATCTTTCTCTCATTCCACGTTTTATCCTCGTCCATCCTTATTAAACTTCCTTTTAGACAGCCCTTCATCCTCAAAACTTCATTCCTCTCCTCCTCAACTTTCAGCTCTACGATCCACAATTTCGGTTTCTCCTTATTCTCTTCACCCTTTAAAATTTTCTTAATTTTAATTGTATTCAAATTTTATACACAGAAGTTCTAATTTACTCAAATGTTTATATCTATTTAATAATTATATTAATTACACCGGCACACAAAAAAAAATTAATTTGGATTGCCAAAGACCAGACTAGTCAATTCTTACGTATTTTGGATCGCTGAATCCGAAACCGGGGTCGGTTTTCAAAAGTTAGCTCTCATTTGTTTTCTAACCTCAAAAAACCACAAATTTAAGTTTAACCTGTTGTAGTATGCATAAAAGCTGTTGAGAAAATATGAAACTCAAACTATTGTAAACTGTGAGGTATCACCTTTAATTTAACCAGAACGGTGAGAAAATCCTGACGTGAGCTGTCAAACACTTGTCTCTATTTACCTGAACATTTTATTTTAACAATTTTTTTCGCGAAAGCTATACACTTCACCGTCGAAAGAAAATGATAAAAGAGGTCTACGGGAAATAAGGAAACTGAAAATAACTTTCCTTTTTTGTTTTATTATTTCCTGACGCGATGGAAAGTCGAGAGCGGTGAAGAATTTTGACGTTTTCAGTATCAAAATGTCTGACACCAGCCCCGTAACATGGCGCCGCCCTAGTGGCGAATAATCTTATTATCGTATGTTATACGGCTGGTGGCTGGTGTCTGACATTTTGATACTGAAAACGTCAAAATTTTTCACCGCTCTCGACTTTTCATCGCGTCAGGAAATAATAAAATAAAAAAGGAAAGTTATTTTTAGGTTCCTTATTTCCCGTAGACCACTTCTATCATTTTCTTTCGACGGTAAAGTGTATAGCTTTCGCAAAAAAAATTGTCAAAATACAGTGTTCAGGTAAATAGAGACAAGTGTTTGACAGCTCACGTCAGGATTTTCTCACCGTTCTCGACTTTTTATCGAGTCAGGAAAGAATTAAATAACAAATCGAAGTTATTTTCAGATTCCTTCTTTCCCACAAATCCCTTCTATTATATTCTTTTGTCGGAAAAGTGTACAGTTTTTTTTAAAAAAAATTGTCAAAGTGCAGTTTTCAGATGAATAGAGACAAGTGTTTGTCAACTCACGTCAGGATTTTCTCACCGTTCTCGACTTTTTATCGATTCAGAAAAGAATGAAATAAAAAATCAAAGTGATTTTCTGATTCCTCATTTCTCGCGAATCCCTTCTATTATATTCTTTTGTCGGAAAAGTGTACAGTTTTTTTTAAAAAAAGGTTAAAGTGGATATTTACGGGAAAGAAGTGTGGGGGCGGGGGAAGTGTTTTTGAGAACGCCTGCATATTCTGTCTTTCCAACACCCTTAAGACTTAAAAAGGTATACATCCCGTCTCGACTGCCACTTTAGAGTGTTTTCCGTGGTTTTCCTCTACTCTGATTAGAGAGGGTCAGGCAAATGCCTTTTACTTCTAATAAAACACGTCTATGAAACAAAAGGGGGGGGGGGGAGATAGGGTGTTATGTTATCGGGAATTGGATGGGAATCTGTGGAGAGTACATATGTGGGGATTAAAAATGTAAAAACCCAAAAATGGTAGTTTTATACATACATAAAAAGTTACAACATACCATGTTTCTGATTTTTTTTTTTTAACATTCTTTGCCCAATTTTCTTCCATCAGTTTTTTTTTCTTCCACTAGAAACTGCCGCCATTTCTAACCATTTTCACTAACATTTCAATATAATATAAATTTAATTCCCTTTCCAATATAAAAGCAAACTTTCATTCACAACACAAGGATAAACAATAAATTCAATTAACATGAAGAACTGTAGCGCTACGCCTAACATCACAGTTCTCAGATCAAGTCCGCTTCGCTGACAAAATATTATTGCTTTTAATTCGTTTACGATAATTTTTATTTAAATGAAACTTTCCAGAAAACTTTATTGGATATATATGAACATTTCAACAACAGATACTTTGCGTTTACTGAAAATTCCCTCGTTAAACGATGCAGTTGAAAATTATCGAACAGTAATGTAAGACTAAACGACAAAAAAACAATTAACTTTTTATCAATTAAATAATTAAGCATTATTATAAACATATCACCTTAAGAATACTTTAAACTATAACACATAAAAATTCCATGTAAAAATATTCAGAACTTTTCCAGTGGCGGACTAATACTAGACAGACAATGTAGGCAGGTGCCTAGGGCGGCACATTTTTAGGGGCGGCACACAGTGGTCCAAATCGTCAAAAATGTGGTCAAAAGTCTAAAAAGTGCTTAAATCTTTCTAAAAATCATTACTTCGGGGTTTTTGAGGTCACTGATTTCGAAATTGATATTATTGTTTTGAAAAACAAACTGGCGAATCCAATATGTCGGACCTGAAATGTAAAAACTACTTAAATCTTTATAATAATCGTTACTCGGGTCTTTTGATGTCACTGATTTTGAATTCGATATTATTTTGTTGAAAAACAAAATGGCGGATCCAATATGTTGACCCTAAAATGCAAAAACTGCTCAAATCTTTCTAAAAATCGTTTCTCAGTGGTTTTTGAGGTCACTGCTTTCGAATTTGATATTATTTTTTTGGAAAAGCATAATGGCCGATCCAGTATTATGGATCAAAATGAAAAAATGAAAATTTATTTTAAAAAAAATCGGTGTTTAGGAATTTTTGTTCAATTTTGATAGATTTATTAATATAGTTATACTTGCCTGTGAGATATTGTGGAATAACAAATATATAAGTAAATAATAAATAAATAAAATACTGGGATTATTTATGAGCCGTTAATAACCAAATTGATGTCCACATCACAAATCTCATATATTAATAAACTTAACCAGTACAAGGGAGCTATTACTAGTGATGATTGCTGTAAACCTTTAAAAGTATAAACATATTTTATTCATATGTGTAAAGTATTTCCTATTGACTAAGAGATGTTGTATGATAGCCTAAAACCGTAAAAAACAATAATAATAAATTTTTTTTTACAAAAAATTAATATTTTTGTGAAGTGCACGTGAGAACTGATTTTCACTTTTTGCACAAAAGGTAACCAGAAAAATGCAGAGGCAATTCGTGGCAGCTAATTTTGCAATATGATTTGTCAAAATGTATAAGAATTAATTTAAGAACTTAAATTTGACAGGATCTATCAAGACTTTTTTTACAGCACTAATTTTCTTAGATTTTTTTGGGTGCAAAATAAATGCGTTTTACCGATTCAAGTTACTTACAGGATTATGACATTTTACAGTACTTAGAAAGCAAATATTAAGTAAAAAATACACACATTTATTATTATAATCCATTTTGCCGATTTAAAATTGAACCCGTTGTTTTTTAATAAAAATAGTTCTGCATATTGCGTGAATAGTGAAGAATTACTTTTATAACGTTTGACACTTCCACTTTTGTTTATTAAGTAAATAAAGTAGCATTTGTGACGACATCTAGTTATTATGGTTGGCATTTTCTAATGCCCTGAAGTATTCTTTAACAAATTCATGTGAAAAAGAACTCGAAAAACAATTTTTTTTACGACTTTTGGCCAGCTTTTTGGGATTTCGGACCACTGTGCGGCAGATTTTAATAAGCCACACTATAAAAAAAAATAAAAAGATATGTCTGGAAGGGCGGCAAGTTTTAATAACTACCTAGGGCGGCAAAATATGTTAGTCCACCCCTGGTGGAAAAAAAAATTAAAAATTAATTAATTAATTAGGAAAAATTTAAAACAAATATGATTTTCAGAAAAATTCAGTTTTTGGGTTTTTTAAAAAAAAAAACGATAAGAGATAGGTAGAAGAAATATTATTAGGAGAAAAAAGACGCGGCAAAGAATTTCCTACAGGATAGTAAATACAAAATTTTTTTTCTTGAAAAACGTTTATCAGATGGTGAGGGAAGAACGGATAACGCTGTTAGAATTTTATGTGCCTTTATTAAATCCAGAGGCTTAATTTCATTTTTGGTGTATTTTTTGACCGAATTCATTTAAAATCAGGCAGGCTAGACTAGTTCGGGACTGACAGTCATTTTTGCCTCCAAAATGCCGTTTTATAAAGAATTTTAGACTACACGTATTTTTTTATTTTGCTGAAAATTTTTTTGTTGTTGAAGTTATAAGGATTTTAAGTTTGAAAGTCGGAAACTTTGTTTCTACCAAATTTAGGGGGAAAAATCTTTGAAGTGTTGGAACTTTATAAGTAATTTAGATTATTTATTTTTGCTTCTTGCATCTGAAAGGGCTCTGGTTCGTCTTTCCAAATCCATTGAAAAATTTAAAAAATATTAAAAAATAACACAATGGCGGTCATTTTACTAAAAAACTTAAAATTGAATGGGGATGATTATATGTAAAGCTCAGGTCAGAGGGAACCACAATCGCAAGTTTCTGTTGGCTCAATATTTTGAATATAAAAAATAGATTCTTTTAATTTTATAAAAACAAAAAGTAGAATTTGATAAATTAATTAAATATAAGCTGATTAATGTAATTGCAACTCATAAACCACAACTTTCTAATCTTTTCTTCAAGGCAATAAAATTTGTTTTACATAACCTAAAAATGTCCAAATCGGCAAACGAATAATTACATTAGAAAAGATTGATTATTTATACAATTGTGTGACATAACATAATTATTTATGTATTAATGTACTTATTGTACTTTCTAACTTATTAAAATTTTCATTTTTCAATAAAAATTATTTAAAATTTTGCGCCACAAAATCTTGCATTTGTGCTGCAACCTACTGAAATAGTTTGGCAGTGACCATCCTTATTTACTCAAAAATCCCACCTTTCTTTTTGCTCAAAATTTTTTTGGGAATTGTGGTCATACGGAGGAATATTTTCCATAAGAATTTAACTTGTGCCCGATAATGGTACAAGAGAAAAATTTTTTTTTTTTTTTTTAACCCTTTAACACCCGAGCAAAATTGAGAGTAGGTATGAAAAAATGAAACACCATTCTAGGGGTTTTCGGGATCGCTGAATACGAATTTGATGTCAAATTGACAATTTGACAATTGACAGCTGTCAATTCAGTTGTCAACTTTTCTAAAACGTGATTATTGTTGATGAAAACTTCCTCTCGCGGGTTTTTGGGGGTCGCTGATTAAGAATATGATGCAAAATTGACAATTTGACAATTGACAGCTGTCAATTCAGTTGTCAACTTTTCTAAAAAGTGATTATTTTTTACGAAAATGACAGTATAAGGGTTTTTAGGGTCGCTGATTGAGACGCATGAATTCTTCCCGGATGTCATTTGAACGATTGGACATTTGAACGAATGGACATTTGAACGAGTTGACATTTCGACGAGTGGACATTTGAACGTGTTGTCATACTGCCGAGTGGACATTTGAACGAGTTGACATTTGAACGAGTTGCCATTCTGACGAGTGGCCATTTTGACGAGTTGTCATTTAAACGAATGGACATTTTAACGAGTTGACATTTCGACGAGTGGACATTCTAACGAGTGGACATTTGAACGAGTTGTCATTCTGACGAGTGGACATTTCGCCGAGTGGTCATTTTATCGAATTGACATTTTAACGAGTTGACATTTCGACGAGTGGTCATTCTAACGAGGGGACATTCTGACGAGTGGACATTTAAACGAGTTGTCATTCTGCCGAGTGGTCATTCTAACGAGTGGACATTTAAACGAGTTGTCATTCTGCCGATTAAACATTTCGACGAGTGGTCATTTTAACGAATGGACATTTTAACGAGTTGACATTTCGACGAGTGGACATTTGAACGAGTTGACATTTGAACGAGTTGTCATTCTGACGAGTGGACATTTCGACGGTGGTCATTTTAACGAATGGACATTTTAACGAGTTAACATTTCGACGAGTGGACATTTGAACGAGTTGACATTTGAACGAGTTGTCATTCTGACGAGTGGACATTTCGACGAGTGGTCATTTGAACGAATTGACATTTTAACGAGTTGACCTTTCAACGAGTGGACATTTCGACGAGTGGTCATTTGAACGAGTGGACATTTGAAAGAGTGAACATTTGAACGAGAGGACATTCGGACGAATGGACATTTGAACAAGGGGACTTTCTGACGAATTGTTTTTTACATGTGAGTTTACTCTCTATTTTGTAGTAGTTTGTGGTTTCTATTTATCATGAGTTCTAAGTGTTCACAGTGTTGAATATTTTATCGACAGGTGGAGCCTATACAAACATTACATCACTTTGATCACGAACAGAATGAAATTAAAGCATTTATTCACGTTCTGGTTAAATTTCAATACTTCTGGCTCCACCTGTCGACAAAATATTCAACACTATAAACAGTTAACACAGATGATAAATAGAAACCACAAACAACTACAAAATAGAGAGTAAACTCACATGAAAAAAACAATTCGTCAGAAAGTCCACTTGTTCAAATGTCCATTCGTTAAAATGTCCATTCGTCCGAATGTCCTCTCGTTCAAATGTTCACTCGTTCAAATGTCCACTCGTTCAAATGACCACTCGTCGAAATGTCCACTCGTCGAAATGTTAACTCGTTAAAATGTCAATTCGTTCAAATGACCACTCGTCGAAATGTCCACTCATCAGAATGACAACTCGTTCAAATGTCTACTCGTCGAAATGTCAACTGGTTAAAATGTCCATTCGTTAAAATGACCACTCGTCGAAATGTCCAATCGGCAGAACGACAACTCGTTTAAATGTCAACTCGTTCAAATGTCAACTCGTTCAAATGTCCACTCGTTAGAATGACCACTCGACAGAATGACAATTCGTTCAAATGTTCACTCGTCAGAATGTTCCTTCGTTAGAATGACCACTCGTCGAAATGTCAACTCGTTAAAATGTCAATTCGTTAAAATGACCACTCGTCAGAATGACAACTTGTTCAAATGTCCATTCGTTCAAATGTCCACTCGTTAGAATGCCATTCGATCAAATGTCCACTCGTTCAAATGACATCTGGGAAGAATTCATGCGTCTCGCTGATTACGAATATGATGTCAAATTGACAATTGACAGCTGTCAATTGAGATGTCAACTTTTCTAAAAAGTGATTATTTTTTACGAAAATGACAGTATAAGGGTTTTTGGGGTCGCTGATTATGAATATGATGTCTAATTGACAATTTGACAATTGACAGCTGTCAATCCAGTTGTCAACTTTTCTAAAAAGAGATTGTTTTTGACGAAACTGACAGAGTAAGGGATTTCGGGGTCGCTGATTACGAATATAATGTCAAATTGACAATTTGACAATTGACAGCTGTCAATTCAATTGTCAACTTTTCTAAAAAGTGACAAAAATGATAGTATAAGGGTATTTGGGGTCGCTGATTACGAAAATAATGTGAATTTGTCAGCTAACAGCTGTCACATAATCAAAATCAGCCCAGATAGTAAAAAGCAAAAAAAAAGTTTACGCATTGTACAACCTGTCTTTTCGTCTGTCGCTGAGCGATTTGTCGCTCGCAGATTTTTTGAATTTTTGACGAAAGTTGATAAATCCAGTCTTAACAAAATTTATGAATACATACAAGCATTATAAATACATTTCACAAAAAGTATCTATTAAAGTTACATATCTTTCATACAGATAATTTGTTTTGTTGCATTTTTCTACGATTTGTTAAATACCTATATATAACATGAAATGTCCTTTTCTAAGTTGCTATTCAATTTCGTTCATGAAAAGAAGGAAAAAATAATCATTAAAAATGTTCTTATATGCTCTTATCCTACATTTGCTGTGACAGCTGTCAAATTGTCAAATTGACATCATATTTGTAGTCAGCGTCCCCGAAACCGATATTCCTGTCATTTTCTTCAAAAATAATTACTTTTTAGAAAAGTTGACAACTGAATTGACATCTCTCAATTGGAAAATTGACAATATGACATCATATTTGTAATCAGCGACCCCGAAATCCCTTACACTGTCAGTTTCGTCAAAAACAATCACTTTTTAGAAAAGTTGACAACTGAATTGACAGCTGTCAATTGTCAAATTGTCAATTTGACATCATATTCGTAATCAGCGACCCCAAAAACCCTTATACTATCATTTTCGTCAAAAATAATCACTTTTTAGAAAAGTTGACATCTGAATTGACAGCTGTCAATTGTCAAATTGTCAATTTGACATTATATTCGTAATCAGCGACCCCGAAAACCTTTATACTGTCATTTTCGTCAAAATTAATTACTTTTTACAAAAGTTGACAACTGAATTGACAGCTGTCAATTGTCAAATTGTCAATTTGACATTATATTCGTAATCAGCGACCCCAAAAACCCTTATAAACATGTGTCACTTATTTATAATTATTGTTACTAGATACTTGTATACTTATACTTGTATACTTTTGGTACCACATTTGTATTAAGTAGTTCAAAAACTTTTAAATTCTGTGTCCCAAAATTGTTTTTCGACTTTGATGTCCTTCTGGGAGCTAACTGATTTTTTTTCACGATTTCTGAGATTTGCATAAACATTTGGTTATTTATTTATAATAAAATAATTTTTTTGTTACTTGTATTTTTTTCTAGATACTAGCATTCATACTGAAGGAAATAAGCTAAACCGCATTAAAAAATATTGATATTCAAGAAAGTTACAGGCGTTTTTGCAAGAGGGACATATACGTCCCGCAGGGGTTAAAGGGTTAAAGTAAAACATCATTTTTCTCAAGAAATACACTAGATATGAAAAAATTTCTCAAATAAAAGTTGTTTGTCATTTTTCTCTATTCTTCGTTTTTTCAGTGAATTTAAAAAAAATCGATTAAACTCTCTGTTGTTAAACTCTTTTGAACTTTAAATAAAAATAATAATGACATTTCTATGCAAAAATAATGTAACCATTACCTTGGTTTTTAAAAAAAATAATATATAACTCATTAACGTCTCAATATTTATACTCGCTATTACTTTATTGAACACAAAAATTGTCAACAATTTTAATCTCTGTGACAGCAAAGATAATTAATTATTTAATTGTTAGGGGAGACCAGGGCTAGTTGGGCCATTTTACACTCTTCGTTGTTTAACTTCGTTAATATCCAATTTATGAAAACCTTATCGTACAGGAAACCTGCTCTGATATTTCAGCTTTCATTTAGAAAAGAAAAAGTCCCGTTATTACTTTTAGTTTTTTTGGGGGAACATTGTTTTTGGAGAAATCCAAAGTGACCTGTAATGTAGATTTTTACTCAACAACAACCTTTAGTAACATTCGCTAAAACTTAATTTCAAAGAAAGGATGAAGTATAGTTTCGACAATAGAATTGAATTTAACGTTAAAATAAAGAATTTAAATTAAATCAAAATCTATACTTACTATACCAGTGCAAAATAAAGAAAAGAGTTCCAGAATATTGTGAATGACAAAAGTAGTAAGGAGCGACAGAAAAGTAAATCTTACGATAACGACAAAATCACGCCTATCATCTACATTCAAATTAATTTACCCAGTCTTGAGACCAATCTACTTTAAATGTTTAACTTTCTACAAATAATCAAATTGTTGAGCGCCAGTTCGTTGCCAAAAAAAAAAGAAAATCATTAAAGAAAAGAAACAATTAAAAATCGATCTATAATCGATAAAGATAAAGACTATTTGCGCAAGCCATCCCAAGTCTTACGCGAAATAATCGCCAAAAGTCAAACAAGATGGGATCCTGACATCATTTCTAACACACCGAGCCGTGTATAAAAACTACAAAGCTATATTCTACAAAATATTAAAACGAATATGTCAGTAACGAACAACTGAACATACAAAAAATACTCAAAGTTAGATTACAGTATAATTAAAATTAAATTACGAGATGACCATGCATCAGATGTAATTCGTAATTCTCCGACCGAAGTTAATCAAAATTTGTAAATAAACATTAAAGTCTCAAGACCGGATGAAATACTCGGCTCTCAGCAATGTAAAGGAGAGAGGGGTGGGTTCGGATTGTCACTAAACCATCATAAATCAAACACAAGAATTTAATTGATCAAAATCTCCAAACTATAATTTATTCCAAAGATAAATGACTCTATATAATAGAAAATGGGAACGTTAGGGATAAAAGAAATAATCAAATGAACTGAACCTAATAATCAACAAACATGTTAGCAGGTGACGTTAGGGAAATACAAAACCTGAAAAGGAACAAAAATTAAACTAAATTATAAAATTTCTGAAATTCATGAAGAGGGGACGAGGCATGAAAAGACCATAAACCCAATTACATTGCTTATTGTAACAGATGTTCTTAAATTCACAATATTTGTTGCGTCACATAGTATATTTTACCATGCTAGCTAGTAAACATATTCTTATTTTCATGGTGTACGACAGGTCTAACCGGGTGGGAAATTCAGGCCACACATTGTATTATCCGAAAGAAACAATAAGAAATCTTAAATAAACAATAGAATTTAATTTATTTATTAGCAAAAGTAAATGAAATTTTAAGGTTAGTCTTCAATCGTGATGAGTGAGTAAAAGGATATCAAACGCCAAATAAAGCGAGGGATTAAATTAAAGAAATCTCTATTGAAATAAACCAAGAAATAGTACAATAAACATTAAATAAAGGAATTGTTATAAACCATTTAAAGAATACAAAATCAATTATTAACGGTTAATGGATTAACCATTGATAACTATGATGTCTCCCCAAACTTAATAAAACTTTCGAGATTTCTTTAATACAAAAGAGATATTATAAATTATTAATACAATGTACACGCCTATAAATTCCACCGCAGTATACAGACTTATTTCAAATTAATATAATTTATAAGTTTCTGACAATTATAATTTAAACATAATTATACATTTATCTAAAGATTAAATTAACAATAATAAATAATTCATTAAATTTGAGCAATTTCGGTTCATTAGGTTTAATCAGAATAATTAAAAGAAATGAATGTATATGAACTTAAGCTCGAACCTGTCGTAACCATTACTGGGCATAGCTGTACTCTCATGAGTGTACAGCCTGTCACCTTCAACATTATCATTTTGAGGCATCTCGACTTTATTATAATATCAATCGGAATTTAATTGCACTTAATTAAAAAAAAAAAAAAAACTGTAACCAGCCGTGACCGCATCTCTCGTTTTTAAATTTCTAGTCGCACATTATCGAGCGTTATTCTGTATTGTAAATTTTAAAATTAAAAACTTATCATTCATTTGAAAAATTCAACAAAACGTTATCAAGGTTTTAACCTTTGAATAATTATATTAAACTCATAGTCTAGAATAACGATATTAAAGGATTCTATGTTCCACTTCCAGCTTTATGATCGACTTATCCAAAAATTACCGTCGAAATTTTAATGCAACACACCGAGAAACAAAATTAAAGTTTTGCGACCACATGGTGAGCCATGTGACTCTTCACTTCCGGTCATTTCGCGAAAAAGAAAATTTTGCACTAAAATTTCGGCACTGAATTTACTAAATCTTTATATTAATCATTTTTGTTTCCTTTTTTTTTTTTTTTGTTTTTACTTGATAAAAGAAAATTGACTGTACAATTTAAAATCCTACTCCGCGACTTTTAAATGAAAAACTAATTTTTCACTTCCTGAAAGAAAATCACTTATATTAGTTTACAAAAGGCCTACTTACATCTGGTTTCGAAGAAATCTAGTTTTTAATATAATTTTTTTTTTGTTTTTGTTCTTTTAAGATTTTACAATAACTATTTCTCAACAAGTCTCAGTCTTGTTATATTTTATATCAGTAAGTCGCACACACCGACTTTCCAACTGTACTTTTGGGAAGCAGAACACAGAATGAATCCAATTTTTCTTCCGGTTCACCACGAGGTGAGCACCCCTTTTCTATCCCCTTTTCTCGTATGTCTATCCATCCCGTGTTATCTACATATGACTCTAGTCGTTGTCACACGGTACGCGTCTTTAGGGCCGTACCAAATAAGAAGGGCCTTTTCCTGTCATCGATTTTATGTTGTTTTCCTTACTATTAGCATGTTCATCTTATAAATCAGAGCCGTTAACTTTCCAAACGCGTCTTCGACGAGACCAAGTTCTCACAAGTCTAGATTAGGCTCGGTAATCTTTTCTTGAAACAGGGAAACACGCCTACAAACGGCAAGGGCACAAGCATCAGAGTTCCGTGTCAAAGGACCGGATTTAGACTTTGATTTCTTCTTATTTAAATCTCGAACAATTTCCACTCTGATTAAGTTATCAAGTAGCCAATTTACTTGATTAATTTAGAGAATATTGGCAAATTCTCTAAAATAACTCAATACCAAGCTTCTGGTATTCAAAAAAAATGAATAAGGAAATGCTAAATAGTAAGAATATCTCCTTTATTAATTTTCATCCCAAAATCGATGATCTACGGGTAGGTGGCGGCATCGGACGGTGGAGAGTGGTATGACCTAGCGAGTGGTCGCAGATCTATAGTATTGACTGAGCCGCATACGAAAAAGAGGAATGTGGCGGCCAATTCAAAATGTGCGAAGTGATACATGATCAATATGTCGATAAGCTGTGAGGTGGTGCCAACACGCGGAAGGATATAATACGAGAATTGGGAATTGAAGAACGAAGAAAGAGCAACTGAGGCGTGATGGTGTAATTCTGTGCTGAAAGTTGATACGTTGATTCTCAGCAGACGGCAGTTTCATCAAATGGCGGTCCGGTGTTTACATGAAAAATAAACAATTTGTTTGCGCGAGTTAATACTAGTTTTTTTTTTATAATAAATAGTGGATTCGGTACGGCTGGTTGAGTCCTGTGGATAGTGGGTGTGTGTGTGAAGTGCAACAAATTAAATTTAATACAGTGAAAATTCATACACTGTAACCGGTAAAATTTTACCGTGTTACAACACCCCTCTCCTAAGGAGAGGCCCAAGCAGGCCTCTTGCTGTAGGCAAGCAAGATTCTTCCAGGAAATGTCCACAACCAACCGTAAAGAATTCCGTGGAAAGGAATTATCCATAGGTCAAAACAAAATAATAAAATCTAGATAAATCTTTCTTATCAATTCTCATTTATATTGTAACAACATAATAAAATTTACAAAAAACTTGATTCATTAATTTTTTTCTCTTTTATTTTTCGGAAGGGAATATAGTTCACAGCTATAAATAAACTTGAACTCATAGGAATTCTTTATTGAAACGTTTTAGTATAACGTAATTATCCCAAAAAAAAATATTCTAGTTCCCAATATTGCATATTATGGCCAATGACTAGAAATAAATTAAATTGTGATTGGCATAACGTAGCCAACGTAAAAGGAAATTAAAGTAACAAATAAATAAAATTGACGTGGCGTGACATAGCCAATGAATAAACAAAATTAACTAAATGGTTTGTTTGGTTCGGCGTCACGTAGCCAACGATAGCAAAAAAAAAAAATTAAAAAATAAATTGTGGTGATGCGTAACCAACGGTGGAGATAGTTGGGGCATACTATCGGCCACGAAGCTCCTGTCCATCCTGGAGGACTCTGGGGCAATGAGGACACTCCTCAGCGTGGGGCCTTACGCGACCACACTGCAGGCAAAGGGTCCTTTCCATCGGTCTGGGACACAGAAGATATTGATGGCCCATAGAGCCGCAACTCCAACAGATGGAATCTCTGGTTCGTCGAGGTTCCATTTTTAACGGTAGGGTCGGGTGTCGATAGGGGTATATCTGCAAGAAAATAATTAACAAAAAAAAAATCAAAGATTAGTAACATGCTATAAACAAAAAAAAAGAATTAATACAGAATTTTCAGATTTAATTTTTAAGTTCTAGGGAGGGAGAGGAGTATCTCTTATTGATGGGCAGCTCGATTTATTTGATATGATTGTTTGCAATGTAGACATTCATTAACCGTAACACCTCTCTGACCACAACGCTTACAAAAAGTGCGTCTGCGGTTGCTATCACAATCGGTATAACGGTGATATAGTGAATCGCATTTCCAACAACCAGGTCGATTGGATCGACCCAACCATCTAACGGTGTCTTCGTTCACTCCTTCGGGTTTCGGTAGTGGCGTGGACATCAAGGGAGGCAGAGGATATAGGGACTTAGAAGAACTAGAGGTACTTGAGGATGGGGAAGATGAAGGAGGCGACACCAGCACGGAAGAACTGACGTCCATCGAAGTTTCATCGTTTTCGATTACGACTTGAGCGGTATGCTTTGGTCGTCCTAAATCGTAGGGCCGTTCTGGTGTAGTAGGAGTCGTCTGGGCCCCTCTCAGCGATCCTCTTTCTCGTGGATCTCTGTGGATAGTGGGTGTGTGTGTGAAGTGCAACAAATTAAATTTAATACAGTGAAAATTCATACACTGTAACCGGTAAAATTTTACCGTGTTACAGACCCAATTGGGCAGATTGGGTCATGATTAAAATGTTACTGTTTAATTGTTAAAACATTACTTTATATAATAAACTTAGTTTTTAGGGTTATTTTATAATAAAAGAAATTGAAAAATAAATATATTTAAATTGGAGCAGTAAAAGTATAAGATTAAAAAATAAAAAAATGGCTCACATTGAAAAAACGTATTTTTTAATTCCTAATTGTTAAAAAGTATTATCATTAGTGTTAATTGACTGAAATAAATTACTCCTAGTGAAAATTAATTAAATTAATGTAGTTTATTAATATAGTATAAGTATATAGTAGATTCCTCATGCATTTGGGCAACCCAACTAACCCCGGTCAAAACGACCCCACTGACCCCGCCTGTGTTTTTCAAATATTTGATTTTTTTCTATTGATACTGCAAATATAAATTAAAATTTATTCACTGTCCTTTAAAAGGAACTATTCAAAGAGCAAAATTTGATAATTAAACTTTTTCTCAAACTATTACTCAGGAGGATATAACAAAAAACCAAGTGGGTAAAAATTTACTTTGGATTATCAAAATTAGTTTTTCTTACATTTACTCCACATAAATGATAATATAATAATCAGACTTGGCACAAACTTGCATCTCACTGTGTGAAATAATTTTTGTGTAGAGAGAAATTCATTCGACTAATAACATTTGAGTAAACCACTATGACCCAATCTACCCCTGACCCAACTAGCCCCGGTCTCCCATACTATGGATGAAAAATCTTTTAAATGACAAAATATTGTTACCGTCATTAAAAACGCAACAAATTTGAGCGTTTAATCAATTTTTTTCATAATTGACTGAAAAAACGCAAAATAGAGAAAAACGACAAGAGACATTATTTCAGATTCTTTTAAAGACAAACAACTTTTATTTAAGAAATTTTTTCATATCTAGTGTATTTCTTGAAAAATAATGATGTTTTTCTTTAAAAAAAAAATAAAAAAATGTTTTTTTCTCTTGTACCATAATCGGGCACAAGTTAAATTCTTATGGAAAATATTCCTCCCTATGACCACAATTTCCAAAAAAATTTTGAGCAAAAAAAATGTGGGGTTTTTGAGTAAACTCAATCTTTAGTTTTTTAGTAAAATGACCGCTATTTTGTTATTTTTTAATATTTTTTAAATTTTCCAATGGATTTGGAAAAATGAACAAAAGCCCTTTCAGATGCAAGAAGAAAAAAAAAATTATCTAAATTACCTATAAATTTCCAACACCTTAAAGATTTTCCCCCCTAGATTTTGTAGAAACGAAGTTTACGACTTTTAAACTTAAAATCCTTATAACTTCCAAAAAAAAATTTTTCAGCAAAATAAAAAAATACGTATCGTCTAAAATTCTTTATAAAACGACATTTTGAAGGCGAAAATTACTTTCAGTCCCGAACAAGTCTAGCCTGCCTGATTTGAAATGAATTCGGTCTTTTCAAGATCCAAAAATACAGGTTAAGTTCGTTAGCCAGCTATTTTAGACGAAAATGTAAAAAATATTCAAAAGTCAAGAAATTTCTAATTTTTTTTCTGTAATTTCTTTTTTTAAATATATATAAATTAAGCAAATTCAGTGTACAAAATTTTTCGATGTAATGCGAACCTAGAAGAAATTTATTTAATCAATTAATTATTTAATTTTATTTTTAAATTACATTTCATTGATTTATTTTAACTGTAAAAAAACATTAAACAACTTAAAAGTACAAGTCCAAAAATTAAACAGAAAGTGGATGAATCGTATACAAAATCACATTAATTTTTCTTTTTTAAATGAGCATGCTCCCAATTTTTTCTTCTTAATTAATTTATTTCATCACTACTAATAAAACTGCATTGAAACTGACAGTAAGGTATGAGGGGTAGTTATCGACACTTAAACCGATTTCCGTATTTGAAAAGCTTAAAAAACATTTAAAAACTTAATTAAAAATTACATAGTGAACTATATAGGATAAACTAGATACCCTAAAGTATATTTCAACACTAAATAAACCAGTATACTTTTTAAAAATATTTAGGGGAGGTTCAAAATAAGAAATACAGTGATGTTGTAGTTAATCGGTACGTAGTAAACTTATGGTTTCGACAAATTAAAGCTTCAGTGTTCGACATAATGTAATAATGTTAATAATTAGAAGAATAATACACATTTCTGGTATTAAATACTTTTTAAACCTTAATTTAACATATCAAAATACACTTGAAACGTAATTTGCAAAATATATTTTTCCATACATTTAGAAAACTTGACACAGTTAAAAGGCAACATTTTTGAAAGGTTATCCTTCTAGAAACTTAAATAAAATATATAGATTTATTAAATAGTACAATTTTAGCAATTGCTACACGGAGAGAAAAACCTAGCTTTTCCAGCATGAAACTGCTCATACTTTTAAAGCAGTCCTTTTTGCTTACTATTAAAAATTTTACCAACACTTTTCAGAAAATGTTAATCATATATTATCAGAGAAATTTCCAATGTTAAACATCATTTACATTTTCTGGGATATAATCCAAGTCCTCGGTAGCAGTGGGGTTTAATGCGTTTGCGTTTAGGTTCGGTAGTTAGGTTAGATAGGTTCGAAACTCGTTGGCGTCAAAATTAATTTTGTGTTTAATGTTTTCGTGAATATGTTTAGTAAATATGTTAGTATCCTAAATGGCGTCCCGAAAAAGGCGTTAATTAATTTTCTTTTATTTAAAAATTACAACTTCACACTCAGAAAAAAATTTCTTTTCGACAACCAAATTTTGTTTGAATCAACCAAAAAGATGCATTGATATACAGTTAAACAAATGTTTGGTTTATATAACCAAATAATTTGATTATACACATTTGTTTGAATTAACCAAATGGTTTATTACAGTTGACTAAATGTTTTGTTTAATACAACCAAAAAGTTTGTTTCATACAAACAAATTAATTGTATTAAATTTATTTGGTTCGTTCAAATAAATATTTTGATATACATAATCAAATGTTATTTATTTTTCTTTAATGTTTGAATTTCCTAATTAAATATTTTATTTGTATATTATTAATTAATTTCCAATTTTATATTTATATGATTTCAAAGTAATAATAATAATCATCATAATAAACTGGAAATTAACTGATAAATATGCAAATAAAATATTAAGAAATTCAGATGTTACAGAAAAATGCATAACAGTTAAGCATTTTTAGAAACAACATTTTCTTCTCTTCAAGGTTGTTTTCTTACGGAGCGTTTCTCCGTAGAAGAATCTTTTACTTCAAAAATTAAAGAATTGAAAAGTCACAATAAGTCACTCAAATGTTATAAGCACAGTTAAACACACGATGTGGTCGATGTGTTAAACATAACCTGCAGGAAATCAAAATCTCTTTTATACACTATAATAACCTAAAACACTCTATAGATCACTTTGTAGGAAGTTTCCACGTAATCCAATTTCTGAAATAAGAAAACAACACTTACTAAATTTATAAAACACAAGTTATAATAATAGAAAAGCATTTTATACGCAACGACGCGATTGACATGACGCTTGTTTAAATGCATCTCGAGTTTGACTATATATTATATCTATTTGAATCAACCAAACTTTAATTGAACGGATCAAAACATTTGGTTAAATAAACCAAACTTTTTTGTTGACTGAAATAAATGGTGCTTTATTAAACACTTATTTTAGTCCAAAGAAAGAGTTTGGTCGAACGAAACAAATACATTTAAATAATAATTTTTTTTCTGGAAACCAAGGCATTTGTTGCAAGAAACCAAATGCTTATTTAATCTGATAAAACTTTTTTGTTGTATCAAATAAAATAAGTTAACTAAACGGTTTGTTTAATTGAACTGAACTTTTTTTCTGAGTGCACATAGTAAGCTTACAATATTAATGATGTGCACTGTCGGTAACTGGCATGTATGTACATATCATTAGAACTCGACTGTCGATAAACTGGTTGTACTCAGGAGAGGTTTTTTTTACATTTTCCTTCTCCACTGTCGAGCAAACCCAATAATAGGTGGTCCAGGCAAATGCGAGTACTCCTAATTTCAAGTCGTTCTGTAGACACAAAAACTCTGTTTAAAGTATGTAGAATTAAGCAAAGAAACAATTTCACAAGGAAAAACACTTGTATGGGCGTAAGGCAGAAAAACGAGTGTATAATAAATAAATAAATAGTAAGCTTACCACAACCTTACGTTATAAGATTACATACCACAAACTTACACTGTTTTGTAAACTTCAGCTTACCTCATGTTAATGATGTAAGCTTACTACGACCTTAAGATGTAAGGTTACCACGACCATACTTTGTACTGTAAGGCGGAAGTTTTAAGTTCACTGTATGCTTATTACTGGCTTACTTTGTAACCTTACAACCTTTACAGATAACCCTTACAGTAGCTTTAAAGCAAGTTATCGTGCCATTTGGGTAAATTTATCTGTAGCCTACAGTGTAAGCTTCAAAGTTAGCTTGCTGTAAGATATTGTGCTGTATGGGTTGGATTTTTTTTCAGTTTTAATCTTTTTACCGGGAAGAGATACACGAAGAACACGTAATTACGTCTTATTGTCGTTTTCTCTTTCTACTGTTTAATTTGAATAGTCAGTTTAATATCAGTTTAATATTCAAAATAATTTAATAGATGTTGAATTTATCAATCTGACAGGATTAAAATTGTTTGTGAAATAGCACGATTTTAAAAATAAAACATTGGGCTAGTTTTTACTTATAATGTACATTCAAACGTTTACATTAACTTTAATAATTTATGTCAGGTCTAGTACAATTTACTGACCATTTGCTATTAATTAGTTTCTAACATAGATACGATAATGACAATTGTTTACTTAAAACGTTTCATAATCTAAAAAAATGGTTTAATGTAATAGAAAAGAGTTTTATTATTCAATTTCTTGATTATATTTATTTTAGACTCGAACTGAATAATGAATTCTTCGAATTAAATATATTTACCTTACAAAGAGAATACGTGTGAATTACAATGGGTAAATCTTCCCTTTTAACTTCTGATATGGACATGTCACGAAATTTGTTTATTTTATTTTCACTGTTAAAAGAAAGAATTTTGATGTGTTTTCTGTTTTTTCATTTATTTTGTACTATTTTCTAATGTAAAATTGTGAATGCATAGTCTTGATCCAAATTTATACAACTGACAGATTCTTATTATGTTCAATTGTTATTAAATCACTATGATTCTGATAATTTCAAGAACTTGCTATTTTTCGAAAATAATAATGGTTTAAAACACTGATTTTTGACTAAGAGTGTTCGCTGGCATCTTTTTATAAAAAAGTTAAAATTCATATATATTTATTATTACAGCCTCTATACATTCAACTTCTGAATACATTTTGAACAAATTTTTTATTTTGGATGTGTTAACCCATTAATGCCCAAGAGGACACAAATTTTACCAAATTTTTAAGACTATTTCTGTGAATAGAAAAAAAATTTGAAACGAACCATTTCCGACGTAAAATTTATCGCTCTTTCAGATTCTGTTATAAAAATTTGGTAACAATTTAGATATATATATATATATATATAAACATTTTTTTGCAAAATATTAGCTTAGAGTACCAAACCTTCAAAAATTTTCCGAGTTTGATGAAACTTGGTGCCCTTAGGTTTTTGGGGTCCCTGAATACGAATCTGAAGTCATTTTTCAAAAATTCAAAATAGCGTATAGCGGAAAAAAAAAAAAAATTTCAATTTAATTTCATGAAACTTGGTATATGGGCGATTGTTGCGTAACTGCCTTACTTGGCGGCGTTGAAAAAATATACCTAAATTAAAAATATATTCTGAAGTATGTTAGTGAATTTTAAAGATATATATGAGAGTAACTGAAAACCAAATATACATAAATATATATATATTATAACTTCTATTATATTGCCCTATAATTACTGAAATTTCAGGTCCGTGGCGTGTCCCTTTTGCAAATGTTAACTTTAATTTAATAATTTTCGGTGCAAATATCATTATCCCTTTTGCAAATGTTAACTTTAATTTAATAATTTTCGGTGCAAATATCATTATTATAACTCAGCCTTTTTCAAGCATAAACTGTCTATATTTATGAACAATTTAGGTTTATATTGAACTTCATAATACCTTTTTCATACTTAGAATCTGTAAAAATATTTTGTCCCTCAATTTTTCCAATTCTTGAACGCAATCTGTAGACTTATAATTAAGGTGTCATGTGTTTAGTTATTACGCCTTCTAATAAGTTAAATTTAGCATTTTTTTAAAAAAAAATCTTTTTTTTTTGCTGAAAAACGCTATGATATCAGCCTGCAACAAGGTTTTCTATAGTTTTTCTGTAATCTACACGTCAAACTACATATGTGTACCAAATTTCAGCACTCTAAGTACAATAATTTGGCAGATAAAGGGCAGGAATGGTACAAATTAAACGCATTTTTACTAAAAAATGACCGTATTCCCCTCTTATCTGCCAAAATATTTGACTTAGAGAGTTCAAATTTGGTACACAAATGTATTGTTATGTGTAGATTACAAAAAAATATAGAGATCGTGATGATAATAGTGCTGCAAAAGAAAAGGCAAGAGTTTTCAGCCAAAAAATATCAAAATTTCTCAAAAATCTTGTTATTTTCTTGACAACGCTATGATCAACCTCTAGAATCATGTTCTCTATAATTTTCCTTTCATCTACACGTGAAAATACATATATGGGCCAAATTTGAACTTTGTAAGTCAAATAGTTTGGCGGCTAGGGGCGGGATACGATTTTCGACAAAGTCTTTCCAATAGGGTTCCGTGCGTACACTTGTGGTGTACGAAACCCTAAAAAAAAATTTTTTACTTAAAAAAATTATTTTTGTGAAAATTGCATGTGTACAAAAAAAGCGTTCAGTTCCATATCATTACTATTATATTACTGTAACAACTATTTGATAGTATTGTTACCATTTTCTTTAAGTTTTCATGTGAAACAAGCGATCTGCAGAAGGAATAGATTTATTTTGCACTATTGTAGAAGTGAGGTTAGAATAAATGTCAAATTTCAGCTCCATGGTATCACGTAAAATTTCAGCTCCATGGCCTATATGAAGTGTTCAGTGTGCTTCATGCAAAGAAACTTTTTTATCTGTGGTGGTTATTTTAAAATATTATTATATAAAGTAGTTTAGCAATGCCGGATGACACTGCTCGATCTCGTTTTCAAATTATCCAAAAAATAAAACGAAATATTCATTATTAAATATTGTATTTGCTGTTCTTTTATAAAATTTTATATATGTTAACTAATATCTAAAATACTGTTAGAATATAATGTTAAGGATTGATTAAGAAAAATAAGTCTTAATAAGATTAATAAATTTAAATTATGAGCGGCGAAAAGTACAATGTTAAAACAGGATTCTAGTGGGCGTGAGAATAGAGAAGAGTGGGCGGAAAAAGAGCGAAGAACGGAGAGCGAGTAAGTCCGAGAGAGATCGTGATTGCGTAAAGATCGAGCGGTTGATCGTTGTTGGTCCTTTATGTAAAATAGAGATGTTTAACAAGCGAGAGTTTTGTAAACGAAAGTCTTTTCGTGGACTTTAAGTATGTGTATTAATTAACCCCTTTTTAATATATCAATAAATTTGTTTTAAAGTTTAATTCAAAAACTCATGTGTCGTGATTGTGTTCGACCCTACAAATTAGTATTATTCAGTATCTTTATAGTGAAGCTTCATGTGCAAAAACAATTAAAAATAACCTTAATATTATCCCTTTTAACAATAAATTAATTTATGAATTTATTATTTATTTTCGTTTTAGCAAAATATCAAGAAGAAATTTTTATTTTGTACAATATATTTGCAACAAAAGGATGCGGTTCAGCTCAACATGGCAGCTAATTTTCAAAAATTTGCTATTATTTTCGTATAAATATAGTTGTAGCAAAATCGTTTAACATATAATTATATTATACCCTAATAAGAAAAATAAATGCAGAGAAACATTAAATACAACAAATTTTTTTTCTACCAAAACTTATCTTGAAATCGGGCAGTTACGCAAGAATCGACCATATGGGGGTTTAAATGGCGGTCAAAAATGAAAAATTTCAATTTAATTTCATGAAGCTTGATATACTGAGTTTTTTTTTAGGTCTCTGATTACAAATCTAAATACTTTATATAGGGAAATGTATTTCGTCCGTTAGCCGTCAATATTACAGAATTGTCGTTTCCCAGCTCTTACCACGAGGAGGTAGTAAGAGCTTTACTGTGGTAAAGAATCTAGTTTTAACTCTTCCGGGCAGGGAATGAAACTAACTAAATGCGCTTTAGGAAGTCGAGTCGTCATTCAAATGACACAAAATCTTCTTTCTTCAGTTATACTAAAAAAGTTACGCCAGTTTCATTTATTTGATTGACTTTGATAACTTTTTTACTAGTCCAGATTTATTAATGCATTTAGAAAAAATTGGTTTGAAGGCAACGGGAACAGTCAAACAAAATAGAATTCAAGTCAGCAACAATGTAGCTGCAAATGCTAAAAGAGGCACATTTGGAGTGCAACATGACAAAAACAGTAGTATAAATTTTATTACTGTTCTTGATTTAAAACTAGTGTCTTTACTCAGTACAGCTGCTGGTACTTCAACAGTGTCGTCTGTACGAAGGTACAGTAAAGAAGAAAGAAGTAAAAAAGACATACCTTTTCCAGAAGCTTTGATCATTTACAATAAATTTATGAGCGGCGTAGACGTCCATGATTCACATTGCAGTAATGTTATGTCATCTATAAGATCAAAAAAGTGGACATGGGAAACTGTTATTCGAAACTTTGTTTCAAAAAAAAAAAAACGTGAACTAAAGATGTTAAGGTGTTTGTCCATCTTAAAGGTTCATGATACCATTTTTTAAGCACCAGTAAAAATTGTATACAAACACAATATTAGAATCATTTTAGAATATTATTGTACTATAAATGAATAATATTATAACTTTAACTATTCATTTGAAATCACAAATTTAAATAACTTTACCAACTTAAGAAAAAAATATAACAAAACTTTTATAGACACAAAACCATGTGGTATGTGTAAAAGAAAAACTAACTCGTTTTTTTTTTCTTTAAATGTGCATAAAAAACTTCGTCTATACACACAACAAAAAATGACAGAAAGCACAAGGCGCTGTCACCTTAAACAAAAATTTTATAAGATATGTCCATTTGGGGGCCCACTCCTCTATGTTTGTACATATTTTGAAATTTTGAAATTTGAGGGCAGTTCTGTCAATGAAAAATATCAATTTGGTCTTAAATATAATTATTAATAAAAAAATTCAACAAGTATAAAACATAAATAAAATTAAAAAGTGAAAGTTAGGGCGAGATTAAGGGTCTTTGACTTTGCTCACTAAAGCTTCAAGTCGGGGGTGAAAAGCCCAGATGCCCTCTCCTTTTCCATTTTCCTCATTGTACCCTTTGATGACGTCTTTCTCTACGCCCAAGGAATACACACCTTTTCAAGCCTCGTTTCCTCAACATCAATTTTGCGCCCACAAACCACTTCCTATTAGAAGTACTCGCTTTTACTTGGATCGCCTGTAATAAGCTTGCTTGCCAGTGACGCTGGAAAACTGTGACAAAACCGCCACAGAGTACAACCGGTTACCGACAGTCGGGTTTCAGCGCTGTGTGCCGGATAACATATCGACAGCGCACATCGTTGATTCTCGACGTGAAAGTTTCTACTTGGATTACCTCACGAGCCGGAAAAAACCCAGGCAAACGGGGCCTTAAACCAGCGATGTTTGGTTCGACGCGGCCGCAAAGTCAAAGCTTTGTCCAACTGAACTACTTCCGTTAGTTATAAAACATAAATATGCAACTTTAAATTTTGCATTAATTTTGTAAACCTTACGTGAGAACAGACTTATTATCAAACTCAAACGCACATTTTATTTTATCACATTCTTGAAATTTAGAAGGGTATGAAAATTCAAAAATAACTTTGCATCGATTTATTCTGCAATATTTCAATATCAATAAAATATCTATAATATATTTGTTCGCAACAATGTAATTGAAACAAATAACATTAAATGACAATGAATATTCAGTCTTTAATGTTCTTTGAGAGGTAACAGATGATTGAATATAAACTTAAAATTAATTATTAGCTGTTATGATTATGTCTAATGTGATGTAAGTTGATTATTTCTTAAATCTAATTTAAATTAATAGTGAATCTAAAGTAGATTTAGGCAATAATATTTCTGTGGCTGAAAGGTAAAAAAGCATAACTCCAATTTTTTCAATTTTGAGATACCATCAGATTTCTCTACATTTAGATATGCTTTTTAAAGTATCATAATTGCAAAATGATAAAAATGTTTATTTACGTAGAAAATATTAAATAATTTAATGACATAAGTCTATTTTTGTCGTTAATAGAATAGTATAACGACACAACTCGTCAATTCGAGCTGAGAAAAACAATTGACGCTTTTGAAAAATCACAGATTCTACAAAAATTGTTTTAATAATTGATTAGATTGACTTATCATAATGTATTTATATAATATAAAATAATTAGAATATAAAATAAAAATATATATAAACCTAAAAAAATGTTATTTAAACAAGAGTTTAAGAGAAAATAAATCATAATCATTTTTTGAAAATGACATTTAAAAACACATTGAAGTTTGTTAGATATTATAATTAAAACGGTAAAACGACGTAACTCCAACAGAAAGAATGTTGTTATGATTTATCTCAAAACCATGAAAATGAAGTTATGCTCTTTTACTTTTTAGCCACAGATTTTTAAAAGCCCACTGAACAAGTACATTTTCAATTTGTTTGCACGACAATAAATTTAATTTAATTCGAAAAAAGAAAAAGTCCTAAAGCGTACTTTTAGAATGAGTATTTTTCAGTAGGGAAATTGTATTCAGATTGACCATAGTTTTTTTTCAATCATGACTTTTGACTTCATGCAAATTTTTTTAAATTCAATATCGCGTTAAAGACGTCATTTCAATGCCTACAACATATGTTAGCCATCGAATAAAGTTTGATGTGTTAGAAAAAAATATACACATCTTTAGAAAAGTGTTTTTTCTTTTAGAAATATCTTTGTGTACAGGCTTATTACTATTTCCCATAATACTGCAAAATTTTGTGACGTTTTAAAATTTTGATCGTTTTAAATAGCAGTTTCTAACCGCTTAGCCCATGGCCAGTTTTGCGTTCATAATGTAACATTGTCCTTGAATTTAAAAAAATTTTATGTAACCATGTAATTAAAACTCAATTATCTGAATAATCTGATACTTTTTAACACCACCATACAGTATAGCACAATGTCCGAACGAAAAAAATGAGGTCTATCTTCACAAATGATCAACTTGCATTTTTAACACTACATTTACCTAAACCTGCTTGAGATTATTTTAAATAACGTTATATGTATAATATCTTTTTCGTTCAACGAACCTCTCAAAGATTACACAGTATATAAGCGTATGTTATATTTACATCTAACTACAGATTTAAGTTTAACTTTGAATGCAAATAATGAATGCATTCAATATTAGATACTTAGAATAGTTAAAACTGATCGTTTGTTTCTAAAGTTAAGAAGCTTGAAATTGAGTGACAAGAAGTTTAGTAGCTTTGGCAATATCATAAGCGCAAGAACGAACTTGCTGTAAACAACGATCCATATGATTAGGATCGCTCGTACATCGCTGAAGACCTGTACATTCAGCTTGAAGTCGACCAGTGTTACCATTTAGTTGTCGTAAAGCAGCTCTTACATTTTCGTCTGCTGGATTCTGAAATGTTAAAAGAAAATATCGTATAAAAACTGCGGCAAGCTGTACTAATGCGATCATTTCTCTACATTTTTTTAATTTTCTAAGCGAATTTTCTAACATACACTACCGCCGGGAATTGTCGGTACGACAAGTTTTCGAACCGTGAAAAATGTCTTTGACTTTAGAAGAGGATAGTTTAATTCAAGAAAAAGATACAGACTTGAAACTTAGATTGTTTGAAAGCTTAAAGAATCCTGCGTGTAGTGATATATAATTCGAAAATTTAAGACCTTATGGAAGGATTACATCACCTGATATATTTTTGAAAATATTTTATAAGTTTCTCATTTGTGATTCATTTGTTTGAGACCCTGCAAAATCTAGAATAATTAAAGAAAAAATTTTAAACTTATACAGAATTAAGCAATGCAGTCTCAGTTTTAAAAAGAGTCATTGACATTTAAAAAATATTGAGTAGTTCTTTAGTCATTTAAAAAGTGTCTGAGCATATTTTTCTGAAAATCGTCCGATCACGCTACTCCTCTCGCTCCTCTCATTCTTTGCATTAGGGCCGAATAAGTGACAATTCGAAGGGATTCAATATTAGCACATGCATTTGATTATTAACATTGCTATTTATAATAAACACAGAATTGTAGAACACAGGCTCTAAGTATAAAACCCTTCGAATTGTCACATATTCGTCTCTAACGCAAAGAACGAGAGGAGCGAGAGGTGTAGAAAAAAAGCGGATCAACTGCCCTTACATTTCAAGATTTCCAAGACTTCTGTCATAGGAAAAATATGCAATATCACGATATTGCATGTATCTGGGATTCCTATACATGAAATATCCACGTAGAAAGAGTAAACTAATACCTATGTTATATGTTATACCTATGTTGTACAAATTGACAGGAAGAGCTCAACAGTGTTATAATCACGCACCAAGTCGAAAAACTGATTTCTCTCCGTTTCCAGTTCTCCAATCTTCAGTTTGGAGATAAAATGAGACTAAAGAAAAATTTGCGTGTGCAAGGAATTTAGGAGTAAGAAACCTTAACGGACTTTCAAGAGTAACGGTGTGAGTATGAAAAAAGATCACACGCAAAACAAATTCAGAGAATGCAAGAAGAGAATAAAAAAAAGTGTTGTATTTTTTTAATTAACTATTTACTTATTTAGAGATATAAATATAAATATAAAATAAATAATTTGTCATGATATCCGCAACTTGATAATCCGTAGAGATCTGTTGAATTCCAAGTTTACCTTCCGTGACTTTCTCTCGAATAAAAAAGTGTTTGATGGAAATATCACGGTGTCTACTAAATTTGGTTCTTAAAATTCCCGGTCATTTCCCAGTTTTTTCCAGGTCAAAATATTAAATTTCTTATTGTAAATAAATGATTTAACAAATACTATCTTTTCATTGTTTATGTAATTAATTAATCAACAATAGTACCTAATAATTGATTTCCAAAATATAAAAACAAAATTTCGACTATTTCTCGGTTCTTTTTCACTTTCCGGCTATTTCCCGGTTTTCCCAGTTAGTAGATATCCTGAAATATGTTTAGTACTGCGATGAAACTTTGGGTTTTGAGCTAGTCTTATTGCTGCTGAGTTATCAACTTGGATAATAGGAATACCTTTAAGTTTAATGATTCCTCTAAAAAGTTTTCTGAACCAAATTGCTTCCTTGGATCCCTCGTTCGCTGTGATGATTTCCGCTACTGTTTTTGATGTCGCCACAACTACTTCGGGGCCGTCCATAAATTACGTAAGACGTTTTTGGAACTTCTATGACCCCCTCCCCCTTCCTAGTTAGATATCGTAAGCTTTCGGCACCCCCCCCCCCCTCTCTTTATAAAAAATATTACGTAAGATATATAATATAAAAATCATAAATTTTGTAACTACCATTTCTTTCAGAAAAAAGTGCTTTCATAATCTTTAAATCTGAATTAGTTAAAAATAACTAATTATTAGTAAAATTGTGGCTGATTTTTTGTTTCATCAGTTAATGAAAAATGACTAATTATTAGTAAAAAAATAACTAAAAATAGTTAAAATTTGATTTCAATTGAATTAGTAATTAGAATTTTACTAAAATATTAGTTATTTTGACATAACCTAAAAATGAATTTGACTAATAATTAATTATTTTTTACTAAATGATTTGTAGAAATATAACTATTTGAATTAGTGACTGAGTTACAATACAAGTTCAAAATTTTGTTCGTTTTCGCTATTTTCTGCAATAAAAATAGGAGGTCGGTTTCATATCACCCTTTTTGAGATTGTCGAAAACGTCAGTTTTCGATTTTCTCTCTGTATCTCCCACTTAATGAGATCCAGAGCCTCGGCAACCAGTGGAAACATGGAAAAATGATTCCTTTACTGAAAAAAAATTTGGCCTCAGCAATCAAACAAGTTTTTGGCACCTTTTTGGCTTTTGCCTTTTAGGGGGTCGGTTTGGGACCACCCTCCCCTAAGATTTAGATAAACCTCCTTCACACTGTTGTAAAATTTCATAAGATTTTCCAGACTTTATCACCCCTTTAAACGTCTTACGTAAGTTATGGATGGTCCTTTGTCGTTTTTTCAGCCAAGAAATTGCTCCTCCTGAGTACTTTATAATGACTCCAGAGGTTCATCGACCTGTCAATATACATCCTCCGAAATTAGCTTCACTGTAGACTTCTAATAGACCTAAGTTCATGCCATTTCGATAGACATAAGTTTACAATCTACTTAATTCAAGCGTTCTAAAATTTTGTTTGCATATATGTCTTCTGATGTATTTTAATATACTTTTCTTCTTGTTTAATTTGTATGCCCAAAAAGTAATCTGTTCTTTTTGAGACAATTTTAAACTCTGATTTTAATTCGTCAATGAATATTTCCAGTTCTTGTGGATCTGTTGATGCAAGAGGACCATCATCTACGTAAATTACAAGTATTAATTTTTCTTTTATGCTTTTCTCGGACAAAGAGGTATGTATCAGCGTTACTGACCTTGAATCCATGTTGTTCAATGATATATCCAAGACGTCTATTCCAGCATCTGGGTGTTTGCTTAAAACCGTAAAGGCTTCTCTGAAGTTTACAGACCTTGCTGGTTCCATATTCATATCCTTGCGACTATTTCATGAAAACTGTTTCTCTAATAAGCTCTCCATACAGAAAATCTGTCGAAACATCGAATTGTCTTAGGTTCATTTTCTCACTCGCTGTAATGCTAAGAATCAAAAGAATTTTCCCCATTCTTGCAACAGGACTGAAGATTTCGCTGTAATCAATGCCGTTAGGTGCCATCCATAAATTATGTAAAAGGTTTAGGGGGAGGGGGGAGTTTAAGGAAATGTTATCCTTTTGTTACACGGGGGAGAGGAGGGGTCAATCGATCTTGTTACGTAATATTTTATCCATTGTTTAAAATATCTTTTAAATTGTACTTCTTTTGAAATTTTCAAAATCTTTTTGAGTTCATCAATTTTTAAGTCAATTTAGTACAAAAATACAAAAGACTTTTCATATTATAATTATATCTCTTGAATTTATTTGGTATTTGGTTAAAAACAAGCAAACTTTCTGTAAATAAAAGGTAATAAAATATTTTTTAAAATTACGTAACAGTTATAGGTGGTGGAGGTTATAAATGAGTTTGTTACGACTTGTTACATAGGGGGAGGGAGGCGTTCAAAATGATTATAAAACGTGTTACGTAATTTATGGATGGCCCCTTACGACGATTGAACCCTTTTGACGACTAATATCCCCTTGTACTCGTTGATACTGCCATCAGGATTTTTCTCCAGTCGGAACATCCATTTGCATGGAATTGCTTTTGAACTAGAAGGAAGATCTGTTAAAATCCAGGTATGATTTTGCTTTAACAAAGCAATTTCACGATCCATGGCTTTCTTCCACTCAACTGAATCCTTATTTTTCAAGGCATTTTCAAACGTTTTTGGGGTTCTCTGTTGTTTGATTAATAAATTTCTCCACTGTCGTCGCTTAATCTTCAAGATATTTTGTTTGTTTTTTCAATTAAGCGATCTCTTAAAATTCTACTGGATGGCTCTTGTACATTGTTTTCAAAGATGATCTTGGATTTTTCCTTGATGTTGATCTGTGGGTCATCATTTTGTCTTTTTGTTCGATTTGCCGCTCTTCAACATTAGACAGGGAAGATGTTCCCTCCATACATTGTTATGATGAAAAAACGGGTGTTAACTTAAACTGAGGCAAATTAAATCTGACGTAAATCTGATAGATGAGATTATTAATCGCAGGGGAGAAATAAAAAGAAGTGTAATTAATCAGATCAAAATTAATTGTTCTAATCTAGGTGACGCGAACCTCATACTTGAGTCAAAATGGTTAGATTTCGGTTGTTTTAGAAGATTCGTTTCACAGACACAGTCTCTAATTATAAAAAATGCCTTAATTAAATATGTTGATCCTAAGCAATTGATTAAAAAAATAGATAATAAAATCAAGAATTATGTTAGAAATATATTCGCGATTAAAAGAAGACTAGTGTTTAAGAAAAGTTACCAAACATCTGATCAAACGCTGGACCACTCGTTACCCATTAAACTAGGAATCAACTTCTTTGAATTTCAAGTTTATCCTTTGATTCATCGTCCAATCCGCAGTTTAAAATCTCAGTGGTACAGGAACATAGGAGCATAATGCAGATCGAAGGGCCCTCGTTGCGAATATTGTGGGGAAAATCACATTTGGAATAACTACCAAAAAAAAACTTTATATTTCAAAAGGTTTTAACTGCAGTGGTGACCATTTTTTCTGTTCACAATGCTGTTCAGTTTTTGTCAAAGTAAATAATATTAGACAAATTAGATAAAAAGCATAATTGCGGTTACCAAGAGGCCAAAGTCATCTACAACAATACCCAATCCACGCCACAAAACTCAATAATAAATTATTCCAATTATCAAAAACAAACAGAGCACGTGGAACAATTAGAATAAACAATTAAAAAAATCAAATCTTTTAGGCAGACAATTAACCCAAAATACAGCGGAACGCAATGACCAAGCAGACGAATACTTACAAAAAAAAACCTAATTTCGCGGGGGGCAGACGTGATGTCTTTTCCCCCGCCAGTGCTCTCCTCGCAAAATAATCAGAACTCGCTTCCTTTCGTTTCGGGAAATATGGAAGTGTTTGGGAATGAAAAGAGCACTATGTCAGAGGTATTTTTGAAACAAATAACGGAGGTCGTGAAAGAAATCATTAAGAGCGGGAGTTTGGGTGCATTACGTCCCCCATTCACTCAACAACCACAAAAAAGTAAAGAGTCCCTCTCCCCCAATACCCTATCTTCCTGAATTCATTTAGTCCAATCAAAAGATTTAAAACTTAATCTACATATATACCTACTCTAGTAACTTTTAGATAAAAGAGATTTAAGGCCAAAGGTAAACGAATTTAAAATTTCTAAAAGTTAAAATATAAATCTGGGTAAAGAGAATTTGCTATGCGAACTAAAACATACACAGAAAGCCATTTACCCGAACACCATTACAATATTCTCGGATGCCTAAAAAATGACACAGAAACTAGGCACGGGTCGATATCAGTTTATAACCATTCTCAAGACAATAAAATTTGAATACCAATCTCATCATTTCCTACGGTAACATCTCTAGAAAGGTTAACTGTTTATTAAGAAATCAAAGGAATCACGAGTTGGTTCTACTCGAACCCCGTCCGGCGGTATTTGGGGTGCTAAATTGCTGACCTTTTTTGTACTGAATTCCGTCCAGTGTTATCTGTACGTATATCTAATGGATCTAATGATTTCTTACCTCCCGGGGAGCAAACCCTATTGTCGACTTAATGTATAGTAAATGAATTATTTAACAAGAAATATGATTGTTTAAGTGTTAAAATAAACAAATTTTGAATGTTAGTTTCAAAATCGTTGTTTTTTAACGATAAAAACCATATAAAATTCGACTTCAATATTTGAATTTTAAGATGGGGGTTGTTTATCACCCTACAAAAAATAGTTAATATTAATAAATTATTAGGTAAATTATGGAATATTGTTGTTTGAGGACATTTCAATATGTAATTCCCTGTATTGATGTTTTGAATGATTTTTCAGGATTTTGTATATCAAATGTACGAAAAAGTGCGTTTTTCCCATGTAATATTAATAGGAAATTTCAAGGGGTTCACGCCGCTCCTAAATATTGTCCGATTTAAAAAAAAAAATAGGAGTATTGTGTTTTCATTTGGAAACTTTTAGGAGATAAGAGAAAAACATTTCAGACTTTCGTCTTTATAGACCACCATAATACATATTATATATTTTTAAATTGGTTTGTTGAATATTCAACACATTTTTTAAACAAGCCTGCAAAATATTTTGTATGTTTTTTTATAATATTGATTAATAACAAGCATTTATAAAATTGTATACCTAATTTTAGTAGTAACTACGTAATAATGAAAAACTTTTCAGTTGTCAAAACTATGAATTTATTGTTTATTTTATTTTTTATTTGATATTTTATAGTTGATTTATATTATCATTTTTATTTTGAAATAGTGTATGTTTACCAAAAAAAAAGAAAACGCAAAATTAGTAATTACGTATACTTTCTTAAAATTCAAATATTAAAGTCAAATTTGATATGCTTTTAATTGTTAGAAAACACAGATTTTAAAACATTCAAAATTCGTTTATACTAATATTTAAACAATTATATTAGTTGTTAAATAATTCATTTACTATACATTAAGCAAACAATGGGTTGTGCGACCCATTGTTGTGCGACCATATAAACGAATTCAAAATTCGTTTATACTAATATTTAAACAATTATATTAGTTGTTAAATAATTCATTTACTATACATTAAGCAAACAATGGGTTGTGCTCCCCGGGGGGGTAATGAGTCACTAGATTAACTGTAAGTGACCGCTGGACGGAGTTCAGTACCTTTTTAGTGTAAAAAAAAATTATTAAACAAATTGGTGCCTTTACTTTTAACAATTTAAACATCAATCCGGGTTTACAAAAAATACTAAATGTAACAAGAAATTTCCAATAACGAGAACTAGAAAAAAATAGGATTTATTTGGATACCTTCACATCATGGTATACCGGGTAATTTAATTGTGGACGATTTAATTAAATAAGTCAGTAGGCTATCAATGTACAAAAGTTACAAGGTTACTTATGAAGATCTTAAAAAGGTAGTGGATAAAGATAACTCCTCTTGAGCGAAACTCTACTAACCGTAAGCTTCCATATGGAATTTGAATAACCTTTATTACAAGCATGCCAAGGGGAGTGACTAACATATTTTCAAGAATTATAACGGGATATATACGCACGGCAGAACATTATTTAAAAATGAACTGGACGTTGTCGACAGAATGTTCATGTAGTGCGGAATTTCAGGATTTTTACCATATCCTTGTTGACTGTCGGAATTACTTGAATAAAAAACATAATTTTTTGGCATACCAAAATGAAATGGCCTCTAAAATGAATAATCTGGTAGAAGCTCTATGATATGTATTTACATAATAATTAATCGAGCTCTCATATGTGGGGATATTTTTTGGCCAGATCAATTATGTCAATTAACGGACTAATCGCAAGCATTTAATTTAAACTCTTACCACCTCCTGTTCTCCTACATCCGATCTTCAATCCACTAATCTGAAGAAGCATTAAAGCCAAGCAAAAGCTGACTAATAGAAACATTCTTAGACTACACAGTCAACGGTCAGGAGCATAGAACCAAGAGAAATAACTCAAACAATCTATGTTTAAATCCTTCCTAAAAGTTATGTCTCTTTGACTGTAAGAGTCCTAATGCCAAAATGAACCAAACCAAATCAAACCAAATATTCTAACGATGCATCCAGAAGTATTTCTAAAGGATCTTAGTCTTGTTTTTATAGAAGATTGATTTTATAAATGATAAAGACAGTATCATACTCTCTAAATCTCAATTAATCAAAAGTCTTCCACTTATTAAAAAAGTGGAAGACTTTTGAAATCTACATAAGTGAATATTCACGTATTCAAATTTAGAGAGCATGAATTAAAGAATTGTCGAAAATTAAAAAGTTTTAGTAGATATGTATCGCACCACTATGTGCGATCGACATTCGGAATGCATTTATTATGCAAATACTTTACTTTCCCACTAAATTAATTAATAAAAAAAATTTAAAAATTAATAACCAAGTAAAAATATACATACCTGAGGAAAAATAGCTGCAAGTTCAGCAACCGCTACACGGATCCTTTCTGCGCAAGGTACAAAAGCTTCTCTGTGACTGGGGTCTTGCATGGCCATCCACAATTCTTGAATTCTTTTCGTTACTTGTCCAGTGCGTCTAGTAACTTCTTCACGAGGAGGTCGACTACAGCCACTATATTCCCAAAGGCTCTGAGTCGTGCAGGGTCGAGATAGTGATAGTGATTCTGAGTCCCTCTTAGTCTACCATTTATATATTAATACTCATTAAATTAATAAAACTGCTATGTATAAAACTACAGTTCTTTTTACTTTGTATCACGCAATGTTTATTCATTTGTCATTATTAAAAGTAATTATTTTTATCAATTAAGCTTTCAAGTAGAAGCAAAAGTAATAATAGTAAACTTTGCACTTTTACTTCTTTTTTCTCAAATTGAAGTATTGTGAATTTTCTGTATAATTTTTAATAATTTAAAAAATTTTACACACGGCTATGGAGTGGATTTTTTTGTTTTATAAATAGAGAGGTTTAAGCCTTTTTAAATGTTTAAAATTTAAGCAGAAATATGTTTAAATAGACAAGACGACTAGTGCCAATACTTTGTTCATAATTAAAGGTATAATTTTTTCTTAATGCCAAGCGAAATACCTGAGTAATATTTGAACTCCATGTCGACGGCTTTCGCAACCCTTCTCTAGTTTCATACATTGATGCAGGTCGTTGATTTCCTCGAACAATAATGGATTTCATATCAAGCACTGGTTCAAGTTCTGGATCTTGTTCATTTCCGATGTGTCCATTCACGACTGTCTCAGGAGACTTAATTTGCACTTTCATCTGAGATAAAAATTTAACCATTAATTTAAATAAAATCCGTGATTGGAGAAGACCGCTCTACAATAGATAGCTAAAAATGTTAATATTTGTAATTCTTTCAGGCTGATCTAATTAATAAAAGGTTTAACAGTAAACTAAAGCTATATAATATATTTAATTAAGTAATGCAAAAAACAAAATAACCCCAAAACTATTCACTCATTAGTTTTAGATAATTTTATAACAGAAATTGACATCAAAACATAAACTCAACTTTTGACAGTTCTGTATTCATGGATTATCTATTGTTGGTTATCTACTATTGGAAATTATATAATGATCCATAAAAAGTGCTCCAATATTTCTGAATAAATAAGAGCAACACTTCGCAATGAATTATATTAATTTTTAAACTTCAAGTTTTGTTAATTTTTTCAAATTTTGGAAAAAAAAATTTAATAACAATTACAGATCCCAGAAAATTTTTATTTTTAATTAAAGACATAAATATATACTACAGTCGGAAATTGTCGATCCGATAGAGTGGGTTGAAAAAACCAGCCAATAAAAATGACGATTTCTTGATAAAAATATAAAATAGAGAATTAAAACTTAGAAATTTGGAAAGCTTATAAAATTCTACGTTAAGTACTTTATTAATACTTTTTTTTTTGACATTTCGAAATAATTATTTTGCTGGATAAGCAAAATAATCAAAAATTACCATTTTCATGTAAAAACATGACTTTAACGGATTTTTAAATAAAACATGCTTGAACGTTTTTAGTCATATCCCCGAAACTACTTAATATTTTTTAAGTTTTCTTAATTTAAATTAAAACTGACTAGCAAAGAAAATAGTGTTATTTAAACATTTTGCCCATAATTTTTGTAGATCAGGAAGAAAGTTGACAATATTGAACGACAATTGAAAAATTCAAGAATTTTTGTTCTTAATTTATTAAGCAAAATAATCATTTTAAATCATTTTGATAAAAAAATCGTAAGTTTATTTAATTTAATTTGAAATTTTTTTGCCAAGTAGCAAAATAATCCTTAGTTCACGAAAATGCTTCTATAGCTTTACTTGTGCAATAATCATTATTTCACATGTGAAGTAATAGATACAAAAGTGTCGCCATCAATTATTGTTCCATAGTAAATCACTATCGATAAGTACATTAGTATGCGACGCAGTCGGAATTGATGCATGTGTTAGTTAGTGACATTAAAGCTAAAATTTTAAAGAAAGTAAAGTTTCAAAGATATTAAGGTGACGAGATACATACAAAAATGATTCTAATTTTGAATATGTAAAACTTGTAGTTAATTTCTGACAAGTAAAAAGAAAAATAAGAAATCTAAAACAACTCGTTCGTATGATAGCTGCCTAACATCAAATCTTGTTATTGTTATTTTTAATATTTTGAGTTGGTTTTTTTTGTCTCGGAGAACTTCACGACTCTAAAAATTACCTCGTAATTCCAGAAATGATTTTCAAAGTGTGTATATGTTTAGGTTTGGTTGGGTCATTCGTGAAATAATAGGCAATTTCGAAAACTTTTAACACTTAAAGAAGGGACTTTCTATGTCCCTTCTATGGCAAGAACCTTGATGTGGTGGGAAGGCTTATGTGTTGAGTGATGTCTCGAATGAATGAGGTGAATCATGGGCGCGCTTTAAACGCGTTGTCCCAATGTTTGGAAAAGGAGAGCCAGAACCAAATGTAAGGCATGTAAGGAGTATGAAAGAAGAAGGTGAATCCTATAAACGGCTCCCTTCCTGTCTGGATGGCCTCCTTTATAATTTTTATATTTTTTATAACTTTTCTAAGGGAAAGCCAAAAGTGGGTTTGTTTGAGAGTATAAATGCGGAATAAGAGTAGCCTATAAATGGCCTATTCCTTGTATCAGTAGTCTCTTCGCCATAGGATTGCCGCTGCTCACTGTGGAAGGCGGGCCGAAAACTCGATTGCACGTGCCGAGGAAGCACCGGAAAAGACGATCAAAAACTCGTTTTCCCGAGTGTGCGGCTTTCTTGGGTATAAGAGACTAGTATAAATGTGGAAGTGCAGACTATAAACGTCTCCTTCCTTGATTGGATAGCTTACTCTTTCTAAGAGTAACGCTATGAATGAGGTACGAGAGAGGAACCTTTAGGAAGGTTCATTCTTCTGTATGCATGTGGGGCACCCCCCTTTAAAAGGAAGGATTGATTGATCCAAAGAGATCAGTGTGAATGACGGAAGAAGGAACTAGAATGAAAGGGCATTTATAAATAGTAAATGAGGATCTTAATGGGAGCATCACATATTCACGCGGAACAAATACTTGCAGGGCACAGGGAGTGACGTGTCCTCATATGCTTTTTTCCAGGCCATATGGGGGTTCCGTCTAATGTGCGCTTGCTCTGCCGAGGTGTTTCTGTAGTGCGGAGTCAGGAGCCAGCCCCTTCGGGATTTTGATCAAATACTGTGCAGTGGGTACAGGTGTCGAAGCCTGTACTGCTACGGTGGAGTCCGTTAAATCTGTGTTGTGCCGTTAATGGCTAAGCGTAAGGATTGGATCTCAGGGAACAGGGGTAGGACCGTCGTGTCCGAGGGTACACACACTCCCAACCTAGGCGACCCCCCTTTCCACACGATACGCTGGTAACCTTAAATAATGGATTTTTTGAAACTAAATAAAAATGGAAACAATGAAAGCTTGGAGACTGAGTCAGATAAATCGACGGATGCGTTATCAACATCCGCTTCTGCTGCCCGGACAACGGAGACCCAGAGTAGAGAGGGGAGCGCTGCTCTTCCGAAACTCGAGGGATGGGAAGCCATTATTCGGCTTTTGGAAAAGCAAGTGCTCGTCACTAAGGAGCTGACGAAGTTGTTGTTGTTCGTGCAGTCGAAGCGGCTGGAAAAGAACCCAAACCTAGTGAAGGACACGATCGACAAGGTAGTGGAATGGAGTGGCTGCCTCGAAGAGTCAATAAAGGTCTTGAAAGATGAGATGATAAAGAGGCTAAGAGGCGCCTCCAAACCAAAGGGAGAGGCGAATGTCCTCCCTCGCCCATAACCCGATGAGTTGGGGACGCCAGCATCTCAGAGAAAAGGCGAAAAACGAGGAGAGTAGAGAGAAGCGTCAAGTAACCTGAAGATAGGTCCTCGAAGAAAGAGAAGAAGCCCGAGAAACCCCAGGGTGGGATTGAGAAATCCTTTGCTGGGGCAACCCGCAGGCTAAATGACCTTGTGGTGGAGATGAACAAGGGGTGACAGGAAGATCCAGCCACTCAGAGAAAAAAGAAAAAGAAAAAAAGATGGAGAAAAAGCGAAAGCCGCTAAAAAGAAGGCGGAGTTGTCGGTCCAAAGGAAGGCCACCAACGACAGGAAGCAGAGAAGAAATGACGCTATCAGGTCAACCCTGCCGAGACCAAAGCTGAGGTTCTATCGATCCGGAGGACGATGAAGAACGATATGCTTCTCGTCCTCAAGGGCAGGGAGGACCGATCTGGTCTAAGCAGGCCCTTGACTGCCACCTTCGAGGAAAAAAGAGAGGTCACCACAGTGGTATCGAAAAGGTTCTTGGAAATCAGGAACCTGGAGGAGAGCACTAAGGTGGAAGCAGTGGAGAAGGCATTGGGCAGGACCGATTTAGAGGTATCATGCTGCTTCTTCACTCTTCGAGCTAGAAACAGGCTAGCGGTGCTCCAACTCCATGAAGCTTTGTTGAAAGCTGTCAAGGTGAAGGTTGGCTGGATCAACTGCAGAATCCGGGCCAGGTTGGAAGTAGAGAGGTGTTTAAAGTGCCTGGGCTACGGCCACCTGACAAGGACCTGCAAGGGCACGGATAGGAGTAAAGCCTGCTGGAAGTGTGGAGGTCCCGACCATCAGAGCAAGAGCTGCAGTGCCGAGTTTCACTGCACTGCTTGCTCTGACAAAGGAATGACGGACGTCAAACACCGTTCAGGGAGCGGGTCCTGCCCAATTTATACAGCAGAACTTAACAAGATGAAAAGAAGGAGGTAAGCTGTCTTCAGATTAACCTTGGCAAGGGGAAGCTAGCAAAAGATCTCATGTTTTTGTCGGTCATTCAGAGGGGGGTTGATATACTGTTTTTCAGTGAACTGTGTAGGAAACCGAACCACACTGTCTGGTACCAGGATAAAACATGTAGATCTGGGATTCAAGTGTGCAATCAGGATCTGAGCGTCAGCGATTTCCTAGAAACCGACAAGGGGTTAGTTTGGATAGAGGTGGCAGGTATACGTATGTATAGCTGCTACTTCTCTCCGAACGAACGCCTTAAAGATTTCGAGGCCGAAATACTCTTGAAGAAAGCATAAAAGTTTTCGGCGGGAGGACCCTCATAACAGAAGACTTCAATAGTAAGTGCCCCGAATGGGGAGAAACCCGTTTAGACAGGCACTTTGATAAGCGAAATGGTGGCCAGAAATGACCTGGTCGTAGCGAACCGAGGCCAGGAGTTTACATTTCGGCGTGGCAAATCAGGATAAATTTTGAATCTCACAATTGCCTCGCCTAGCTTGACACGGAAAATCAGGGAGTGGGAGGTGCTCGATGAAACAACCTTGAGCGATCACCAGTATATTGAGTTCGTTATCTCGATCGAAGAGATTTTGAGGGGCAAAAGACCCGGTGGTCTTAGTAAGAACCCCTCATGGAACGTCAGTAAGCTCGATCAGGATAAGGCAAGAAAGTACCTGGAAGAAGTCAAGCTGATCTCCAAACTTGGCTGGATAAGGGAACCGGAAACGGTTGAGGAGAGAGTGCGTGCCGCGAGACGTGAAGTGATTGCAGCTTTAACCACTCCATGCCCCGATGTAGACGCGATTACTCCAGGAAGAGCTCAAATTACTGGTGGAACGACGAATTGGCAAAGCTAAAAACAGAGTGCAATAAAGCGAGACGGAGATATACCCGTTCAAAGGGGGATTCTTCGCTAGAGCAGGAATGGCACAAAGCCAAAAAGGATTTTAAACAGTGAATGAGGCGGAAGTGCTGGAAAGACCTAATCAGCCACGTTGAAAACGACCCATGAGGACTGGCGTTTAAGATTGTGACCAAGAAATTGGTTATTAACTAACCCGATTGGGTCCGACAGATCATCAGAGCCTTATTCCCGTATGTGGAACCATGGTCTCGAGAGGACTATTCCTTTTGCCTAGTACGGAGCAAAGATCTTTTCACGCTTGAGGAGTTAAGAGCCGCGGGAAAGGGGTTGAAGACTGGCAAGGCGCCAGGAAGGGACGGAATACCCTACGAGATCCTGAAATTGGTGATCGATGTGTACCCTGAACTTCTTCTTAACCATTTGAACGATTGCCTCAAATCTGGAAGGTTCTTTATAGACTGCAAAAAGCAAAAGTTAGTTCTTCTCAGAAAAGGAGACAAGCCTCTAGAAAAGACGTCATCCTATAGACCCATATGTCTTCTGGACACAATGGGTAAACTTCTAGAGGATATGGTTTTGCAGAGACTTCAGGGTCTTCTGACTGGCGAAAATGGCCTATCAGAGAACCAGTACGGTTTTCGCAAAGGCCGATCCACCGTCGACGCTATTTCGTCGGTGGTAGAAGAGGCAAAGAAGGCCAGAGAAGGCAAGGGGAAAAAGAACTGATTTTGCGCATTAATAGCAATAGACGTACGTAATGCGTTTAATTCCGCGCGATGGAACATCTGCATCGAGTCGATGAAGAGGAAAGGGATACCGACCTACCTGTTGCGAATGATGAATAACTATCTTAGCGATCGGTGGATCGAGTATGAGGGCAAAACATTTCAGATTCGCGAGGAGATGACTTGTGGAGCCCCCCCCAAGGGTCAAAGGAAGGGCCATTCGTGTGGAACGTCATGTATGATTATTCCCTGCGTATGAAACTACCTACGGACACCAAATCATTCGGCGTCGCGGACGACAAAATTATCGTATGAGGTGCGCAAACTACAGAAATCCTTGGCATAAGGGTCAATGAAACTCTGCGACGTGTCAAACGCTGGATGGACGCCAATGGCCTGGAAATGGCCTTGGAAAAAACGGAAGCACTGCTCGTCACAGACCGGAGATTCTTTGTGGCCCCACCTATTGAGATTGATGGGACTGAAGTAAAATGGAGACAGACTATAAAGTACCTGGGCGTCGAGTTGGATAAGAGCTTAGCTTCAACCAGCATTTAACATCTGCGACGATTAAAGCCATCCAATGTGCAGGAAATATTTCTCGGCTTATGCCAAACATTGATGGTCCCAGGGAAGCGAAAAGAAGATTAGTAGCGAGCGTGGTAAACTCGAGACTGCTTTATGCAGCTCCAGTGTGGGCATCAGCCCTAGAAAAACACGCCATCTCTATGAGACTACTTTCAGCCCAAAGAATAGTCTTGTTGAGAGTAGTCTCAGCCTACCGGACTATACTTACTAGCGCTATGCAAGTCCTAGCAAGCGTTCCGCCGATAGATCTATTGGCTAAGGAAAGACAATATGACTATTCCCTCGCCAAAGATCAGGCAAGCTCGCTCCCAGAGGAGGACAGACAGCGTCTAAAGGCCCAGATTCGTAGAACCGCGAGGAGTAGATTAGTCGAGGAGTGGCAGGTGAGATGGAATGGGGAATCTACCGGAAGGTGGACTTGCCGCCTTATTCCCCACCTCGCTAAATGGATAGAAAGAGGGCACGGAGAAGTTAGCTACTACTTAACACAGGCGCTAACAGGTCACAGTTGTTTCAACGAGTATTTGAAACTTTTTAAATTAGGAAGCGAGGGATCGTGCTCTTATTGCAATGCCCCCGTGGACACCGCGGAGCACACCCTCTTTGTTTTTAGATATTGGGAGGAGAAAAGACAATACATGTTTCGAGTGGTGGGTACTGAAGTCACTCCCGAAAGCATGATTGACCTTATGTTAACGACTGTAGACTCGTGGCAGCACATTGAATCCTTCATTACCCAGGTAATGAAAACCAAAGACATCAATGGTCACAGGGAAAGAAACCAGGGTTAAGCTGGAGAGAAAGAAAAGTAAGAAGGTAGGGAAGAAATCTGTATAGAACCCTCCACCTGTCATCACTTCGAAGCCCGCCGTTGATCGGTGGGGGTTCTTACCCCCAACGGTTTGTCGGCTGATCGAGGTCAGATGCTGGGTTAGGGGCTCTATGGGTATGGTTGGAGTTAGCACTCGGTAATGTTGGTTGCTTAGTTCAATCGTTCCGCTGAGTGTTAAGTACTCTTATAAAGCGAGGAAGGTTTAGTGGGTATTACCCAGAGATAAACTTACCAGGGAATATTTATATTTCCAAGTAAACTATTCTCTGGACTCGAGTCCCACACACGGGGAGCGTAAATGCATTTTCCAAACCTCGTATTAAAAAAAAACACACACACTTAAATAAAGTGTCAATCACTTATAATATGGAAAAAAAAAATTTTATGCCACGCGTTAGGAAGACATTATTTGATTCGTGTAATTATTGCACTTGCTTTGCTCTTGCAGGAACTTTCACACTCATCAAATAATAGTCACCTTTCCTAACGTGTAAGCATAATATACTACATTTTCATTTCTACATGGAAATTATATTTATCTGACTAAGGATAAATTAAGGAATAATTAAGATCCTTAACTCCAAAAAATAGATTTTGAATTGCTTATGTATGTTAATCGATAAATTATGAATTCCTCTTTCATATAAGAAAGTAAAAACTAGGTGAGAATTATATCCATTACATATACATTTTGCTTCCAAGTAAGCAAAATAATTTTAATTATTTTGTTAATTAATAGTTAAATATTAATTATTATTAAAATAATATAATAATATTTTAGTTTCTGAGAAGGGCAGTGTAACTGTTGAAACGTTTTGTTTTAAATAAAATGACAAAGATTTGACTCAGAGAGATTGATTTCTTCTTATTTCTTATTAACAACTTCGGCGGTATGACGCTAAAGTTGGCGTCATGCGTGAAGTGGCCCAAGAGCGGTAAAAAAGAGCAAAATGGCGTCATGACTATTTTTCGATTATTAATGTCTCTTGTGATTTTTTATGTATGTAAACATAGTATTCTTATATTTTAGAGTTCGGTGATCATGAATGTAATACAAAAAATTTAATTTTTTTTGAAGATTTCATTGTTTTTTAGCAAGTTGAACATCGACGATTTTCAATAATTTTCGCGAATGGCGTCATACGTTTATTCAGTTATTATCCTTAATTTTCGGTTCATTTTCTTTAAATACTTATTTTTGTCACCAAATATATCGTCTTAGGATGACCCACCGGGGGTCATTTCTATGTGGGGGGTGGGGGGGGGTGACTTGCAGCCACGTGAAAATTAAAATAAAAAAATTGAAATATTATTTTTGTCAATCGGGAGGAAGGGGCAGCGGGGACATTTTTATGTATGGGTAGGTCGCCCTCACATAAAAATGAGCCACGGTAGGTAATGCTGAGACGATATTTTTGTTAACAAAACTGAGTTTTTAATTTTTTGATTTTAATTTGCACGTGGGTGCAAGTCACCCCCCTCACCCAACATAGAAATGACTCCCCGGTGGGTCATCCTAAGACGATATATTTGTTGACAAAAATAAGTTTTTTAAAGAAAATGAACCGAAAATTAAGCATAATAACTGAATAAACGTTTGACGCCATTCGCGAAAATTAAGAGAAAATCGTCGATATTCAACTTGCTAAAAAAGTTCACAACAGACATTAATAATCGAGAAATAGTCATGACACCATATTGTTTATTTTTACCGCTCTGGGCCACTTCACGCATGACGCCAATTTTGGTGTCATACAGCCGAAGTGGTTAAAATAATTTTAAATAAAGAATAATACAAAAAGAATTTTCAATTTCGTTAATAATAAAAATTTGGCAAATACGAGTTATACCCGTAGCAAAACCTAGGGTTCCATACATATACAAACAAAGATATTTGGTATATTAACAAAAAAAGAGCTCCACAATTTGGCTCACATATGTATTTTCACGTGTATATTACAGGAAAATTATATAGAACATGATTGAAGTATTTGGTCATAACGTTGTCAAGGAAATGACCTTAGAGGTCAAACTATTTGATCTAGAGTATTAAAATTTTGTGTCCTGATGTATTTTAACGTAAAAATTACATAAAATTTATATTTTATTTTTCTTAAAAAAAAATTTCTTGAAAAAGTACCATTTTTAGGAGGGTAACGTGTTTAAGGGTTACCATAAAAAGAAAAAAGAATATAAACGAATTTTACCATGAGATTTGTTACATTCCGATTTCATATTAAATGAGACGTTTTTGCATTTAAATTAAGTATTATTTTTATCCTCGTTTTTTAAAGAATTAAAATTATCTAATGTAGAGCGGCTTCCCCTGTTCTACTATCAGAAAGCGTATTTAAAGCATACCTGTATTAGACTTTTCAATTCTCGATTCTCTTCTGTAATGCGTTCAACAATAATTTGGAGACTACGTATTTCCTCTCGTAAATCTTTTATAGTCGCTTCAGAAAGTGTCAACTGTTTCCTCAGAACTTCTACCGCAGAGGGCAAACCTTTAGCCATTGGAGCCATAGCTTTCTGTAAAAAGAATTGTTTTCTTTGTAAATAAAGGGGTTCCATAAAAAATCGATAATTTAATTAATAAAAGGAGGGAACTGCTCCCTTAAAAACAAATAACATGAATGAGCGCACAATGATGAAAAAGATTCGAACTCTTCGAAATGCTTTAGGCGAGGAAGAAAAATGAATCTAGGCAAAAATGCGAAACGATTCAGGAAGCACTGGAAGGTAAAGATAAATATATATGCTGGTTGAACATGGAAAGAAGATTATCGTGAATGTACGAAACGTTAGGACTTTGACCGAGCATGCACAAAGACATCAGCCACTTGCCTAGTAACACTGCCTACAGAAGAGCCACGTGCTTAGTCGCTGTCCTATACGTTGTTTTCTTACTAGTGAAGATACCTTAAAGTTGTTGATATCATCAGAGAACAATCGATATTTTATGTACACTCATTAAAATATTCTGTTATTTTTTTCATTTAAAAAATACACAACGTTTTACAACTAATATTAATATTAATCTGTATCTATATCTATAATAATAATAATAATAATAATAATAATAATAATAATAATAATAATAATAATAATAACAACAATAATAATAGTATACAAGATTCTTTCATTCTGTTCACGCTTGTAGTTAGTCGTTTTATAATTCTTTTGTTTTGCAACACAAAGTTTTGACAGCGATCGTGTAAAAATATTTTAAGTTTTTTAATTTGTGTCATTGATAATTGTGAGTGATTATAAAATAGTGACTTGAGGAGGTTTGGTTAAATTCGATTACATTTTTATATAAATTTAGTAACTTTTTAATCACGGTTGTATGTTTTATTATGATAATATATGGGCGATTCTTACGTAACTGCTCTACTTGGCGGCGTTGAAAAAATACACCTAAATTAAAAATATATTCTGAAGTGTATTAGTGAATTTTAAAGGTATATATGAGAGTAACTGAAAACCAAATAAACATAAATATATATATTATAACTTCTATTATATTGCACTATACCAGCTGAAATTTCAGCTCCGTGGCGTGTCCCTTTTGCAAAATGTTAACTTTAATTTAATAATTTTCGGTGAAAATATCATTATTATAACTCAGCCTTTTTCAAGCATAAAGTGTCTATATTTATGAACAATGTAGGTTTATATTGCACTTCATAATACCTTTTTCATACTTAAAAATCTGTAAAAATATTTTGTCCCTCAATTTTTCCAATTTTTGAACGCAATCTGTAGACTTATAATTAAGTTGTCATGTGTTTAGTTATTACGCCTTCTAATAAGTTAAATCTCAATTTTGATCCATTAGCACTAAATCACATGTGAAAAAAGTTTTAAAAAAGAAAAATTTTTGCTTAAAAAAAAATTATTTTTGTGAAAATCGCATGTGTACAAAAAAAGCGTTCAGTTCCATGTCATTACTATTATATTACTGTAACAACTATTTGATAGTATTGTTACCATTTTCTTTAAGTTTTCATGTGAAAAAAGCGATCTGCAGAAGGAATAGATTTATTTTGCAATATTGTAGAAGTGAGGTTAGAATAAATGTCAAATTTCAGCTCCATGGTATTACGTAAAATTTCAGCTCCATGGCCTATATGAAGTGTTCAATGTGCTTCATGCAGAGAAACTTTTTTATCTGTGGTGCACTGAGAAAAATCTGTTGCGATTATCGCATGAGCAAATGGTATGAATATAGCATAGACACTAACTATACAAAAATTGCAAGAATCCACCTAATTATTAGGCCGCTCCGCCTAGTTTTCAGGCCAAGTCCGAGCAATAACTATACGTTCTGTTAGAAATATAGCATCAATAGAATTATGGAAAAAATGCAAAAATCATTTCAAGCAATAATCGCAACAGATTTTTCTCAGTGTGGTTATTTGAAAATATTATTCTAAAAAGTAGTTTAGCAATGCCGGATTACACTGCTCGATCTCGATTTCAAATTATCCAAAAAATAAAACGAAATATTCATTATTAAATATTGTATTTGCTGTTCTTGTATACAATTTTATATATGTTAACTAATATCTAAAATACTGTATTTTCGTATAAATATAGTTGTAGTAAAATCGTTTAAAATATACTTATATTACACTCTAATAAGAAAAATAAGCGCAGAGAAACATTGTATAAAAAAAATTTTTTTTTACCAAAACTTATCTTGAAATCGGGCAGTTACGCAAGAATCGACCATATACCAATAATGTTGATATCAATAATTAATTTCTATTTTTATGAAATTATATTAGATTGGTCGCTTTAAACATTTAACTTTTAACCTCTTGACTGTAGATGACGTATATGGGTCGTTCTCTGAGAAAGTACAAATCACCCGTTCACGATGTTTTTATTAAAATATAGTAAAATTAATTATATTTTTTAAAAACTTTGTCAGATAAAATTTAGCTATCTTCAATTAAATCACACGAGAAACAAATAAAAAGTGTCAAATTAACTGAAATATATTATAAAATGAAGCGCAAAAACTTGTGACCGGTCACGCAGTGGAGTTTTTGCGCTAAAATTTCAACTATATTTCAGTTAATTTGACAATTTTTTTTTGTTTTTCGTGTGATTTAATTGAAGATTGCTGAATTTCATCGTATGGTTGACAAAGTTTTTAAATTAAGTTGAAATGATTAAATTATTTAAATTTTAAAATCTGTGAAAAAATATCGGACATTTAGCTCCGCCGGGATTCGAACTCGGGTCTTTCAATTGGCGCTTGACTGCTCTAAACCACTAAGCTACAGAGGTCCATGTCAGACATTTCTTCACAGATTAAACGCTTCATTCAGCTATGACTTTCGTCTTCATATTTCTAATTCAAATTCTCCCTGAATTATGACGTCAAACATTTTTAAATCGCAAGCAAGTTGTCCACTTGGTTTGTGTGACGAAACCTACTATACCGACTCTTTATTTTGACAAATCAAGGAATATTAAATGATCTTTTTAAATCAAGTTGAAATGATTACATTATTTAAATTTTGAAATCTGTGAAAAAATATCGGACATTTAGCACCGCCGGGATTTGAACTCGGGTCTTTCAATTGGCGCTCGACTGCTCTAAACCACTTTCGTCACACAAACCAAGTGGACCCCTTATGGAAAAGTGTGACACGAAAGTAATGACACGCATCCGTGTCATTATTTTCATGTCACACTTTTCCATAAGGAGACAACTTGCTTGCGATTTAAAAATGTTTGACGTCATAATTCAGGGAAAATTTGAATTAGAAATATGAAGACGAAAGTCATAGCTGAATGAAGCGTTTAATCTGTGAAGAAATGTCTGACATGGACCTCTGTAGCTTAGTGGTTTAGAGCAGTCAAGCGCCAAATGAAAGACCCGAGTTCGAATTCCGGCGGAGCTAAATGTCCGATATTTTTTCACAGATTTCAAAATTTAAATAATTTAATCATTTCGACTTGATTTAAAAAGATCATTTAATATTCTTTGATTTGTCAAAATAAAGAGTCGGTATAGTAGGTTTCGTCACACAAACCAAGTGGACAACTTGCTTGCGATTTAAAAATGTTTGACGTCATAATTCAGGGAAAATTTGAAAAAGGTAAATGTTTTGTTGCTCCCCATTGTCAATAAATAAAAGAAATTGTTGATCCGTTGGAGCCAAATTGTGTAGGTTTTTGATTTTTAAACAAAAAACTCTAACCACATAAATTATAACGTTTTTTATTCTACGTTTCGTCAACATTTCGTTGACCTCTTCAGGCTGTAAATACAAAATATACACACTTGAGAAAATATTTTTAACACGAACAAAACACACTTTATAAAAAATACTAGTCTTAAAAAAATCCAAACTTCGTCATTAACTAACATTGTACAAACAACAATCATGAATTCGACTTTAAAAGTACTAAAATTAAAGATTTCGAAAGGGATTGGCGTAGGCGTCAAATTTCCAAAATGATTTTTATTAACCACGACCCTAATAGCATTAACATTAAGGAAAATATAGACAATTTAAACAAAAATTATAAGCTACTTTTACAGAGAAAATTCTCCGTTTCTTAATTCTTATTCACCAGGCTTATTATTTCAATTTCTTGTTTAGGGGAGACCGGGGCTAGTTGGGTCAGGGGTAGAGTGGGTCATTGCAGTTTACTCAAAGGCTATTAGTCGAATAAATTCCTCTCCACACAAAAATTATGTTACATAGTGAGATGCAAGTTTGTATCAAGTTTCATTATTATATCATCATTTATGTGAAGTAAATATAAGAAAAACTAATTTTGATACTCCAAAGTAAATTTTTACCCACTTGGTTTTTTTTGTTATATCTTCCTGAGTAAAAGTTTTAGAAAAAGTTTAAATATCAAATTTTAATCTTTGAATAGTTGTTATTAAAGGACAATGAAGAGATTTTAATTTATATTTGCAGTATCGGTAGAAAAAATCAAACATTTAAAAAACACAGGCGGGGTCAGTGGGGTCGTTTTGACCGGGGTTAGTTGGGTCGCCCAAATGCATGAGGAATCTACTATATACTTATACTATATTAATAAACTACATTAATTTAATTAACTTTCACTAGGAGTAATTTATTTCAGTCAATTAACACTAATGATAATACTTTTTAACAATTAGGAATTAAAAAATACGTTTTTTCAATATGAGCTATTACTCTATTTTATGGTCTTATACTTTTGCTGTTTTACTTTAAATACAGTTATTTTTCAATTTCTTTTATTAAAAACTAACCTTAAAAACTAAGTTTATTATATAAAGTAGTGTTTTAACATTTAAACAGTAACATTTTAATCATGACCCAATCTGCACCGGTTCGGGGCGGGTTAGGACACTTTGGATTTCTCCAAAAACAATGTTCCCAAAAAAAAAAACTAAAAGTAATAACGGGACTTTTTCTTTTTTAAATGAAAGCTGGAGTATCAGAGCAGGTTTCCTGTACGATAAGGTTTTCAGAAATTGGATATTAACGAAGTTAAACAACGAAGAGTGAAAAATGTCCCAACCAGCCCCGGTCTCCCCTATTATTTTGAATTTGTAAATATCTGTTTACGTTTATTTTCTTTAGTCTTTCTGAATTTGTAATTTCTGTATTATTTTTCGTCAGTTTGTCTCTTGCCGTTAACATGACAACACGTTTGACTGTGTCACTTCTTAGTGATGTTTTCTTTTAATTTGGACGTTTCCGTTTTTTAAGGTATTAAATTCATTAGACTAGTATTTTGTATAAAGTGTGTTTTGTTCGTGTTAAAAATATTTTCTCAAGTGTGTATATTTTGTATTTACAGCCTGAAGAGGTCAACGAAATGTTGACGAAACGTAGAATAAAAAACATTATAATTTATGTGGTTAGTGTTTTTTGTTTTTTTGTTTAAAAATCAAAAACCTACACAATTTGGCTCCAACGGATCAACAATTTCTTTTATTTAAAGTTTTTAATAAATTAAATTAATTTTACTATTTTTCAATAAAAACATCGTGAACGGGTGATTTGTACTTCCTTAGAGAATGACCCGTATATACGTTATAAATAATGTATTTTGCGCGTTTCCTATAGTCAGGGGGGTTTATATTGAGAAAACTATTAAAGAAATCTTAGCTTTCTAGATTTTTTCAAATTAGAATAATGAAAGTTTCAATTAAGTTTAATTTTAATTTACAAACTTTAATTAAATTGATACTTATATTATCGTTATAAAATTTTAAGTCTCAATGATTCAAATTTTTAAATATAGTACTTGTAAATTGGTTAAAGTTCTAAATCTTTAATTATATAAATAAATTATGTTAACTTTAATTTTTAATTATTCGAATGTTAATAATATTATCATTTCAACTATCTTCAATTTCAATTTTTCAACGTGCTTATAAATTAAAACTGAATTCAATGGCATAATTCACATTAATCCTAATTTATTTATTCAAATGTAGTCATATTTATAGTAATATTTACATTAATTGTTTTTTGAACTTAAAATTAATTTTTGATCATTTAAATTGCGCTCGAACGTTACTCGAATGGATTGGACAGGTTCAGCAGAAAGATTTGTTTCCTCATAAAAAAGTAATAAATTCATTGAAAAAAAAAATTTCATTTCTTTAAAATTTGAAAAACGAGATTTATTCCATAAAATTTGGAAAATGTATTAATCTTATATCGGTAAATAGATTCATCTTGATTTAAAGAAAAGTATTTTCTAAAGTGTTAAGTCGAATTAAGAAAATTACAAAAAAGTATATTTTCGATGTTTTAATAGTGAAAAAAAATCTTCAAATTTTAAACAAATATATACCTACCAAATATTTAAATCTGTCAAACCGTTTTCGAGTTGCTGGGTTCTTAAAAAAAAGTACGTACATACACACACACACACACACAAATATTTATAAATAAATAAAAATATGTATATATACAGAAGAATCAGGCATTTAGAATAATTCCTAGGCATTGAGCTAAACTTAGGCAAATAAAAGAATAAACATGAGGAGGATGTGCAATATTCTTCTATGTACTTGTATTCAGTTAGTCATTAAGCTTATTGACTAGACAATAAGCGAACCGCCTAAAGCGTTTCCGGCAAATAGAAGAAAAATAAAATTCTATGACATAGTATAAACACAGATATATAAACAAACCTTCGAAATACACAACTAATTAGAAGTAAACGTTACTTTGTAGGGGAGACCACCCAACAGTGGATAATTTTAATTTTCTAGGGAACGGTTTTAAAATTTTAATTCAACTCATCATAATAAGATTTTAGGAATAAAATAAGGTTACCTAACCAAGTTTTGTTGAAACAGTATGAATAATTGTCGTTTATAAATGGAAAAAACGTTTCTTAAGGTTAAAAAAAAATTCGACTTGCCATACATTTACGATTTTTATGTTATCAAAATTGATCAATAAATTAGTTGCTACACATGAGGTACAAGAATTTATGTGATATTTAGTTTTCTTAGTTTCAAATTTGCCGCTTTTTTAAGCTCTTAGGTTTGGTAGGCGTGTTTCAGAGAAGTGAAAATTTCTCATATTTCAGTTCAATATTTCAGAATAAACAACTTTTATGCGGACAAATTGATTTTATTTTGCAGAAGTCTTCTTAAGGAATTGTATTATGCATAAAAAACTGCTCAACAATTTGTTTTCTTTAAATAGGAGCCAATTATCTACTGTTGGCAAGAGGTTCCTGTTCGAGTGATTGTTTATCGTGTTTAAAAAGTATTTAAAATGAAGAAGAGGTTTATTTTAGGCTCAATTTGCTTTCTGCATTACTTACTTGAATATATTAGCTTCATTTTAGCGTTCACTGCAAAAACAAGTGTCTTAAATAGTTAAAAAATATCTTAAATTAAGACATTTTTCGTGTCTTAGACACCAAAAGTATCTGAATTTAAGACATTTTTGTCCAATTTAAGACACCATGTTTTTGCAGTGTTAAGCATTCTATTAATAATTTTAGCCTGAAATAATTACACCTATCAGAAATTTTTATTATCTACTGTTGGGTGGTCTCCCCAATTTATTTTATAATATTCCAAATAAAATTCAGCTTTTCGCTATTCGTTCCAACTAACAGTTGACGATTATGCTAAATATTTTTAAAATGGAATATAATACTGTTGATAAATTAGAACTTGAAAAAAAGTGTTACCAAATAATGAGTAAGAAAACTAGTTACAGATGTTTTTGAAATCGAAAACAATTAGGAAACGTTAAGAAAATATTGAAAGATGGCAAATTAGGTTTGAAGAAGAAACAGCTGACTTCTATTTTTTAAATAACTATGAAATTGGTGAAAAGTATCAATGTTGTTTTAAAGCGAACAAATTCCCAATGTCATCAGTCCGAAACTTCTTGTAAGAAATAGAGAAATGACCGATTGATTTAAAAAATATGTTGAACATTATAAAATAAATTAAAATTAACGTTTACTTCTTATTAATTATATAGTTCAAAAGTTTGTTTATATATCTGTATTTATACTACGTCATAGAATATTCTTTTTCTTCTATTTGCCGGGAATACTTTAGGCAGTTAGCTTATTGCCTATACTATTGAATCCAGGCAGATAGCAGAATACGCGTCTTCCACAGCTTAATTCTTCTATTTGCCTAAGTTTAGCTTAATGCCTAGGAATTAAGTTAAAAGCCTGATTCTTCTATTTGCCTACGACATATATTATATATGAGTGAAAATAAAAAAAACGTTAAAACTTGTTCTAAATAAATAACACTTTAGTTTTTAAAAATTAATAATTTAAATTATTAACATTTTAAAGAGTATGATTTTTTTACCAGGCACCATGATTTAAGTTCACTAAATATTTATTAAAGTAGGTTTAAAATTTATAAATTGATAAAAAATCAGGGTGCCCACCACCTTTTCGTTTTGAAATTCTCTGACTTTCCCTGACCAAAAAAATTATTTTCCCTGACTTTTTATAAGTGTTATTTTGCAATAAAGTACAAAAATTAAATTCAATAAATAAAATAAAATTGGGTATTAATATTTTGGATTTGTTCTTCTACAACTTTCTTTTGGGATTTTTCAATTTTTCGATATCCTCAATTCTTTTTCAATGTGTCTATTTTACAATTGCAGTCATTTACAGGTAAGAAGCTGTGGATTAAAAGGCATTGTTTGGCATTGAAAAAAACACACGGTTTGACTACATTTAAATGCCAATGAATTTCTGTTTTGTCTTTAATCCAATTTAATGCCTTCAGTAGATTATAACTCAACTTGTTTTAATACCTTTCAATCCTCAAAAATATTCTAAAAAACTGGAATGCTATTCAATGCCATGATACAGACAAAGTGTCGAATGAAGTCAATGTCATTCAACACTATTCGTCGGAATGTGAAGTTTAATACCTTTTAATACCGTTTCAAGGAGAATTTATTGAAAAAACAAATGCTATTTAATCCTTTTTACTGACCTACTAATTTAAGTGATTTTTAATACCTTCTGCAGAAGATAATTTTAAAAAAGAAGAATGCTATTCCTTGTTTTCTTTGAGTAAAGTAATTTTAGTGACGTTTAAAACTATTTCCGGGAACAAAATGTTGGAAAGACGAATGCCAATTAATTTTTTTATCGATCAAATAGTTCAAGTTATTTTTAAAATAGTGTCCAATTTTCCCAATTTCAATACCATTAAATTTTATAATTATAAATATAAATTGGCATAAATATTATCCTACCGAGATAATAAGATCTATAAAGCAGTTCATGTTCGGTGTAGGAAATATGGTGGATCGTTGAATTCCTACTAATACATTGTAGACAATGAAGGAAAATAAATTTTTATTTTTTAAGGAGGTTCTATCGTATGACAATACTAGTCAAAACAGAGACCACTATTTTGAGACTAGGTTTAAATTTAATTTTACTAATAATAATATATAATTAAATAATTGTATTTATGAACTTTATTTACTTTTTAAATATGACTATCTTTCATGTGCGATCAAAATCAACATTTTAAAATGTCAGAACGTCTGAACTGTATCGTGTAAAACGTGAAATATTTTTACAAATTAATTTATTGCAACTCTCACAAGAACCGATTGTCCTTTTTTAAATACAATATCGGTTCATTACATATCTGTGTTTAACTATATAAACTTTGATCACTTTCTCGTCAATTAATAATTTTTAGTATTAAAATATATGTGACAGAGTAATGAATTCTTATAAGAGTCAAGGTTACACATTGAAAAAATAAATGGATCATAAATTTTTTCCCAAGAACCTACAGGTCTCAAAAATTTAACTACAAAATTTTAGAAACTTTATCTAGCAGTACACCAAGTTTTATCAAAATCTGTTTAATTATTCGATTTACGGTAGAACTTCTTTAAAAAATTACATTAAAATTAAATTACATGGAGGTAAAAAGAATTGTGTTTTGCAATTTTTAGTATTATGTGTTAACAAAAACACCATAACTTTTCACTAAAAAAATTAAATATACCTTGTCATTTTCAAATTCCCTGCACTGAGAAAAATGTTTAGTCATAGCAACAAAAATTTGGTTGAGCCAACCAAATTATTTGGTTGTTATTTAATCAACCAAACTATTTGGTTCAGTGTTGTTTGTTGGCATAACAAAAACTTTTGGTTGTCACAAAAAAAATTTTTATTTGGGAACTAACTAACCCAGGTGCGAATTTTCGGTCGGCCAACACATATAATTACACAATTCACATGTTATAAATTTAATTACACAAATATTATCAGATGACAATGTAGAAATTTAATATTAATGAAAACCTAAAACAGAAAAATTTCATTAGCCATGAAGATTCGAATCCGGGTTTTCTAGCTGCCAGTCCAGTAGATTAACCACCAGCCCATGAGAGATATGAATGACCAATAAGAAATAAACTTTATAGCTAGACAGTTCAGTAACACAGACCGTTGGCCCAACCATCAGACACAGGTTCGGCCGTCCGTCTGGTATTGGTTTTTTTTTAGATTTTATTTATATTATTATCGGCAGCTTACTTTCAAAATAATCACTCATTTTTTTTAATAATTGTTTAGTTGTCACAACCAAATTATGTTTGGAGGACACAACCAATTTATGTTTGGTTGTCACAACCAAATTATGTTTGGTTCAACCAAATAATATTGTTGTATTACGCCAACCATATCGTTTTGTTGTACCAATCAAAATATTGTTGTTACAACCAATAATGGTTAACTAAAAAATAATGTTGCTAAAACTAAACCTTTTTTCTCAGTGTTACTTTCCCTGTTTTCCCTGACTGGAGGGCACCCTGTAGAGAAGGTGGGTAACTATTTCTACACGAAGAGAAAATTTGACAGAATGTTCGTCAACTGAAACGGGGTAAATAGTTTCGATATACTATCGAGGCAATACCAGTTGAAGAACGACGAAAAGAAGGTTGATATTCGAGGCCCGCTATGTCGATAGTCTATCAGGGCGTATGGCCTCAACGATCAACTTGTATTGCCTCGACGATCAGGGGAAAATCCGCCAAATTTCAAAGCATGGGAACTTGTGAGCGCCTCAGAAGGGAGGGGATATGGAAAGGGCGACGGGGAGAGAGAGAAGCTCTCTTTCTTTCCGTATCCCCTCCCTTCTGAGGCGCTCACAAGTTCCCATGCTTCGAAATTTGGCGGATTTTCCCCTGATCATCGAGGCAATAGAAGTTGATCGTTGAGGCCGTACGCACAGTGGTTCAAAATGCCAAAAAGGTGGCCAAAAGTCAAAAAATGAAAGTCGTTGGACTGTTGAAAAATTTAACCTACATAAAGCTGAATATGTTGCCCACATTTAAACGAAAAAAGTTAGATGAAAGTTTTATTTATTTCTCGACAGCAGCGGTTCAAACAGACAAATATTAGGTAATTAATCGATACACGTTTTTTCATGAACTAGTGCAGCTACTTTAAAATGTTATAAATTACGACAAAAGTGAGCTATGTTAATTTTGTAAAATGAAGAATTTTTTGGAAGGTGTGTAAAACATAGTGACATAGATTAATTTACAAAAAATTAAAAAAATCTTTTATTATTGTTATGAACTAAGAATGTAATTAATTTACTAAATCAGATAACATTTATTCAGAAAAAAATGCATACCTAATTTTTACCACCTATTACCACCCTAGTATTTTTTTTCTGAGTTGATGGAAACATTTTATGAAACATATCAAAAAATTGACTGCTACCTCTTGCTACTTTGAGTTTTACATTAATTGTTCTTCGGTGTAAAAGGAGCATAGTGATGATTTGGAAGATCATCAGTCCAAAAAAAGAAATATATTAAATTTTTTTTTTAAAAGTGCAGTTGTTTGTGATTTTAATTTTGTTAAATGGAAGAGTTTTGTAGAGGTAAGTAAAATAGTTCTCGTTTTTCAGAATTCAAAATGGCGAATTCAATATGGCGGGAGATTTTAAAAAAATTTATCAGACTCGATTGTAACTGGATATTTAGCGCTTTTCGGGATTCCTGATTACGAATCTAATGTTCGTTTCTTAAAATTCAAAATGGCTGATTCAAAATGGCGGATTCAAAATGGCGGGATATTTGTAAAAAATTGATCGGATTCGATTGAAATTGGATATTTAGGGGTTTTCTGGGGTCCTGACTACGAATCTTATGTTCGTTTTTCAAAATTCAAAATAGCGGATTCAAAATGGCGGGAAATTTGTAAAAAATTGATCGGATTCAATTGAAACTGCATACACGGTGGTTTTCAGGATTGGTGATTAAAATATGATGTTGTTTTTTAAATTCAAAATGGTGGACCCAATATGGCGGGAGAGTTTTAAAAAACTGATCGGATAACATTGAAACTCGATACTCGGGGTTTTTTGGAATTTACGAATTTCTGGTGGGTTTTGTAATCAGCGTCTCTGAAAAAAGATTTTGTTATTATAGACCTGGGCACATAAATTGTTATTGTTTATTATTTTTTTATGATTTCAGAAAGTACATCGAGTAATGATGAGTTGAAGATCACTCGTAGAGAAATATTCGATGTTGTCAAAACGCATCTGCTATCAAAAAGTCTTAACGAGATTCTCACAATTTACCCCCCGGGTAACGATTTTTAGAAAGATTTAAGCACTTTTTGCATTTTATGTCCGCCATTTTGTTTTTTCAAAAATAATATCAAATTCGAAATCAGTGACCCCAAAAACCCCGGAGTAACGATTTTCAGAAAGATTTAAGCACCTTTTGCATTTTATGTCCGACATATTGGATCCGCCATTTTTTTTCAAAAATAATATCAAATTCGAAATCAGTGATCCCAAAAACCCCCGGGTAACGATTTTTAGAAAGATTTAAGCACTTTTTAGACTTTTGACCACGTTTTTGGCGATTTGAACCACTGTGGTACGCCCCGATAGACTATCGACATAGCGGGCCTCGAATATCAACATTCTTTTCGTCGTTCTTCAACTGGTATTGCCTCGATGGTATATCGAGGCTATTACCCTGAACCTAATCGACGTAAATCCTGCCAAATTTTCTCTCCGTGTATAATACTAAATACAAAATACCAAGAACTTTTCATGTGTCCCTAATTTTAAATTTATTAAGGGGTTAGTCGCAGTCAGAAGAGGGAAAAACGCGTGTTTTTTGTATAGGGGAGAGTGGCCATCAATGTACCAGTTTTTTCAATGAACCATTTCAATTTTCTCAGAAACAATTGAATAAAAATTCTCCTAATTTTAAATATAAATTAAGTTTGCGTAAACACACTACGTCCATAAATTTGAGACGTGTGGATTTATTCATTACAGAGAAAACTGGAAAAAACTGTTTTTTATGTACTGAAGAAAAAATTTACCTAAAATACAAACACGTTTTTTAATTGAAAAAAGATAATTTAAAAATAAATGTACTTACGATTTATTTTGTACCGGGCCTTAACTACAATATTCTAATGAGATAAAGATTTTGGAATATTGGATTAAGTTATAAAAAACCATTTTTGTTGCAAATGTCATGTTGATTCAATGTACCGGGGAACAATGAACCACCTAAAATTTCAGTGTATTTTCGATTTTCAGAGTGGTATGCGTGATTAAAAAACTAGGCATGCGTACAGCATGTTACAGCGATTTTTGCAAGTACTCTTATCAACATAGCAAAACTAAAATGCCATTTTAGCTAGTTAACTTAAATTTGAGATATATTTATGTCATACATTATCAATTAAAAAGTGTTAAGTAATAATCTTTTATAGTATTAGATAGAAAATAAGTTTTTTACAAAGTGAAAATTGAAATATTAATATTGTTGAACATATTTAGTGTTTTTATAGAGGTGGTTCATTGTGTACCCAGGTTGTTGAAAATGAAAATAGCTTGTTAGTTTAGAAAAATCCTAAATTTTATTATTTAATTAAAATAAATCGTGTATAATATGTGTGCATTACCTAGAGAAGTGTTGTAGTTTTATATTGATGCAAAGAAGTGCTTGAAATTGGTGAAATTAAATAAGTACTATGACCTTGAAAAAAAACCCGGTACATTGATGGTCACTCTCCCCTACTTTTATTAAAATTTTCTCAAAATTTTATTAAAAAATATTAATAATTATAAAAAATAGAGCCTTATTGCTGGAAGATGATTTTTAAAAACTGATTTACAGTGACCACTCTTCTTCCTCCTTAGAGAGTGACATAAAATCAAAAAGAAAAGATTATTTCTTTAGTTTATTACAGTACCGTCGGAAATTGTCAGTCCACCCATTTTTTAAGGTTTGAAAAAAATCTTTAAACGTACAAAGTACAAATATTAAAATTTTTCTGTGTTTATTTCTTTAAAGTAGATAAAATTTTGAGGAAAATAAGGCCTGAGTGAAGTGATTTAGTCAATTTTTCATTGAAATATGTTAAAAAATGTGAAATTTTTAATGTTTTACAAAAATTGAAATTACTTTTGAAATAATAAAGATTTTTTAAAGTTACTATGCTTGTTTTAAAGGGAATTTACTGGAGAATAACATTGTTGTTTAAGCATTAATGTGCAATTTTTTTCCTAGCATATGCAAGGCTCGGAAGTTGAACCAAAAAATTTATAAAATTTTGAAGACATTAGGCTCGGAAGTTGGACCAAAAAATATAAAAAAATTATTGTTTATATCTTGATATCAAATACAGCTATATAAAATATACCAAGGTCATAATTGTCAATAATTTTCGGAAGGAATCAATATAATATATATATTGGAGTTTTAAAAATTATTTTTACGTCAAAATAATGTCTTCAAAATTTTATAAATTTTTTGGTTCAACTTCCGAGCCTTGCATATGCTAGGAAAAAAATTGCACATTAATGCTTAAACAACAATGTTATTCTCCAGTAAATTCCCTTTAAAACAAGCATAGGAACTTTAAAAAACCTTTATTATTTCAAGAGTAATTTCAATTTTTGTAAAGCATTAAAAATTCCACATTTTTAAACATATTTTAATGAAAATTTGACTAAATCACTTCACTCAGGCCTTATTTTCCTCAAAAATTTATTTACTTTAAGGAAATAAACACAGAAAAATTTTAATAATTATACTTTGTACGTTTAAAGACGTTTTTCAAACCTTAAAAAATAGATGGACTGACAATTCCCGACGGTAGGGGAGAGTAGTCAGAGTTGGATATAGTTTTGACTTTTCTCTATAACTTCTCCTGTAGGCCGAATTTTGGAATGTCTCTTATATTATTGGAAAGTTCTACTAAAATGCAATATTTTTGCTAAACATTGCAAAAAATTTGGACTAATAGTTTCGGAGTTATAGGCAATTAAAAAAAAAAAAAAAAAAGTAGTCAGAGTTGAACATGGTAGTCAGAGTTGGGTCACTGTAGAAAATTAATGAAATATGAAGATAAATGATTGAAAATGACAATATCTTTGCCTTCGCATGATAGAATAACACTCAAATACATTTGGAAATGACAAAAGGAAACATGAAAATGAAATAAATCATATTTCTTCTTGTATGGCGAAATTGTTCTGAAAGTGAAAAAGTATTACCAAAAATTTGAATTTTCTTTCTTTCAAATAGAAATTAAGTTTTTGACACCTTTTTAAGTTAACAAATTCATTTTCATTGCAAAAATGCTTCAGAATTGCAAAATTTTGGGTGTACCAACTTTGACTCAAGCGTCGTTTAACTTCATATCACACACACACCATGAACGCTTTATACAAACACCAAATTACGTTCCACATTTTCGTATAACATCTTAATGAACAATTTTAGTCAACTTAATTTGTCTTTGGCATAATTCTTCTACATTTAATTATCTAATTTTGAAACTAAAATAACGTTTTTTGTTGAGCGTATAACACGGACTAGCTTAATACGTCTATATAGTTTGCACACTTCACTGCAATCCATGTAAAAAGTTTGCTGGCATTGCTAACAAGTATTTACACACAACGACATATGGATCTACTGTGCACGGAAAAAATTAGTTTCGAAACTCGTATTAAGAATTCTGGAACTCGTTATAGAAGAGAAATTTTTTAAAATTCGATAAAAAAATTTTCCTCCGCGAGTACTCGAACTCAGTTTCTTGGGACTACAAAATCTCCGCTTTGTCCAACTGAGCTAAGTAGGCGGTTGAATTACTAAAGCGTGAAAACAAATTTGAGTGAACTAAGCGCTATATAGTGCTTGGTCCGCGTGCTTCGTCTTCTATAACAGTTCCAGAACTTTTAGAACGAAGCGGTAGAGATCTTCCGACCGCGTCGCTAATAAGAATACTTTCAATGTCATTTTAGAAATACCTACAAAATTCTAGAATTATTATTAAATTATTTTCAACCAATTGCCGAATTATTCCCGTATCCACAGTTCTTGAACAAATTCTAGAATAATTCTAGAACTAATTTTTTCCGTGTGATAAAACAAAATAAACGCGTTGATTCAACTCTGACCACTGTCCAACTCTGACTACTCTCCCCTACTGTAGTCTTTACGCTGCTTAATCGTAGATTATTGAAGACAAATTATTTTTGCAAAATGGCGACCGGTCAAAGTCAGATTTTCATTTTCGACATGAAAAATACACGTTTGTTGACAACAAAAGAAAAAGTTTTGAATAAAAATAAAAAATCTACGATCAAGCAGTGCGTTTTGTTATATTAAAGAAGCCTGCACAATATAGAGTAATTCGGTCAAGCTGTTCTCGAGTAATCGTAGTCACCGCTTTCAAAAACATGGTTTCGAGAAAAACACGTTTAAAGTTTCAAGTTTAGCTTACAAACCTATTGCGCGACTCAACAAAGTACTTGCTTACTCCCTCAATTTTTGTTAAATTGTTTCCAAACTTTGGGAGCACATTTTCCAGATAATGTATTTTCATAAAATGTTAAACAAAAAAAATCGATTTTTTGAAAGTTATGACTGCGACTAACTCCTTAAATGTCATCGTGTCCCCATACATATATTATCGGATTTTTTTAATTAAAAGCATCATTTTATATCTTTATGCAACTCAGGCGTTTTATGGTCACTTTACCTACCTATATAGGCGCATCCTAAGTTCTTCCTTATAGTCCAGCGGTCAATAAAGTGCCCATTATTACCCTAGGGCAATAATGGATACTTTATGGACCGCTCGCAGGTCAATAATGTGCCCATTATTACCCTAGGGCAATAATGGTCACATTATTGACCTGCTGGCGGGTCAATAAAGTATCCATTATTACCCTAGGGCAGTAATGGTTACTTTATTGACCTGCTGGGCTATATGGAAAAACTTAGCATGCACCGGCATAGGTAGCGTAGAGTGACCATAATACGCCTTTGTTGCATAAAGAATCGTATGTACCATGTGTCATAGGTGCGTCTTTCGTCTCGCGCGATATTTCCAAACTCGTCTCCGGCTCGAGCGACCTCGGCTTCGCCTCGGTCTTGCTCTCGCCTGCAACTCGTTGGAAATATCTGCGCTCGACTATAAAGACGCACTTATGACGCTTGGTGCATAATATACTATTAAATCATGAAATAAATAAAGTCTTATGTGAATTTTATAATATACGCCGGTGTTAGAAACTGTTAAAGTTAAACTATAAAAAAAAATTGAAAAAGATAAAAACGACGCCTCCCGTTCATAAAACTATAACATTATCCTTAATGCGAAATAATTTTAAGTTAAAAAAAATTGCAATATTAATTTAACAAAAACAATCGTGCAAGAGAATTTTATCCTACTATTTAGTGCAAGACAATTATAAGATAAAGTTACGTGCAATTTAATAATGTTACGTGAAAAAGGGTGCAAAATAATTTCATAAAAAACTTCAATGCAAGACAATTTTAACTTTTAAATAAATGTAAAACAATTATTATCTAAATCTAAAAACAAAAATACAACGATTTCTTATTAACAGTGGTTATGTCCAATATTAGTTAGAAAAATTTTATGAATATTACAATTATGAGCCCATTTATGTCACACTATTTTAGTAATGAATTTTTAATTTTATATAATTCAATTTTTGGGAATATTAAATATTGAATGCTTTACTTAAGTTTTAATTATTTTTTAAAATAAGATAAATATTATTAATAATTAAAATTATCCCTATATAATTAAAATTATTTAATTAATAAAAGTATTATTTCTACTTCTACTTATTAATTAATTATTTATTTATGAATCGAACTAATGAAGATAAATGCAAAAGAAGTAACTACTAGAAAATCACATAACAAATCGACGGGTGTTACGAAAAAAAGAAAACATTTCAATCCTAAGTTTGCACGAAAACTAACACTCCTGATTTTTTAAACCCAAAAACGAATTCTTGTGTTAAAAAACACATTTATTACATTTAATGTCACAACACGAAAGCGAATTATAGCTTTTAGTTCGATCATTTTCATATATTTTTTAAAATTGTATATAATTGAGTTTGATAATTGGTTATTCAAAGATAGTTTAATAAAAAATGAGATTAAAAAGGTAATAAATAAAAGATTACTATTTTTTCTTTCTTTACAGTTACATTCATAAATAAATAATCAATTAATTATTTTAATTAAGATATATGTATATTCTTATGCATATTTATGTAGAATTAATCACTAATAAGTAGTTTAATAAATAGTAATTATTAGTACCACGGTGTTAGCTCAGTTGGTTAAGGTCCTGGACTCTACGGTCGCCCCAAGTCAAGCGTCAAGCTTGCTTGGTTCGCGCCCCGGGGAGCCTGGGATTTTTTCCGGCTGTGAGATAACTTCAGTGGAAGGTAAAGACGTCGAGGTATCATGATATGCACTGTCGGTAATCGACTTGTGCAGATCACTAGAACTCGACTGTCGATTAACCGGTTGTATTCAGATGAGATTTTTCTACAGTTTTCCCTCTCCTCTGGCGAGCAAACCCAATATACCGGGTGGTCCAGGCAAATGCGAGTACTCCTAATTTCAAGCCGTTCTGTAGACGCAAAAACACTTAAAGAATATATACAAAAGTACAATTCTAGGAACTCCCTACGGGGGACACTCATTGGGCCAGTAAGGTCGTTAAAACGAGTGTATAATAACTTAAAAAAAAAGTAATTATTAGTAGTAATAATTACTACTATTTTAATTAATTTTTTAATAATACATATATATTGTTGTAAAAGATAATTAAAACTATAAGTAGAGCATTCAATAGGCAATATTTTAACAAATTGAAATATATGAGATTAAAAATTCATTACTGACGTAATGTGTCATAAATGGGGTCATAATTTTAATATGAATCAAAATTTTCTAATTGATATTGGACATAACCGCTATTGATAAAAAATCGTTGTATTTTTGTTTTTAGATTAAGATAATAATTGTTTTACATTAAATTAAAAGTTAAAATTGTCATGCATTGAAGTTTTTTATGAAATTATTTTGCACCCTGCTTCACATAATATTATTAAATTGCATGCAACTTTATCTTATAATTGTCTTGCACTGAGTATTAGAATAAAATTCTCTTGGACGATTGTTTTTGTTAAATTGATATTGCACTTTTTTTTAACTTAAAATTATTTCGCACTGAAAATAAAAAAGATATGTGTCCGCATAAACGTATTTTCTGATTATTCAAGATAAATTGTGCAAACCTATAATTGAAACCGATACGTATTTGTAGAATAAAAAAATTATAATTCATGGTTGTTATTTTTGGCATATCGTGTCCATCAACCATCATTTTTAAGGAGTGAAGTTAGCGGATGTCAAAAATAGAATTAATTACCTACTCAAAAAAATGCAACCATTTGCAACAAGGGGGAGGGGAGGACTTCAAATTTAGAACGTTCGTATTTTTATGTCCTTATTCTAATATTCTTTTTCATCTTTGAGACTTTAGTTTAAAAAGTCAGCAATAGAAATATTTCTGAAAATTAATATGTGAAGCGCTCCGAAGAAAGAGACCTTAGAAGCAAATCAGTAATTTTAAAGGAGAGCGACAAAAAAAGGACGAGCGCTCATGGTACTCTGTACAAAACGCGGGTGCTTGAATTATCATAACTTAAAAAATAATTAATAAAAACATTTTCTGACTGCAGATAATGAAAAAGGAACTTTTAATGAAGTTAAATCAATCATAAACCGAAAATCGGTTTTTAGCTTCTAAGGTCCTTTTCTTCAGAGCGCGTCACATATAATATAATATATATGTTACGGGCAATGTCCGAAATCGGGCAATGTCGACAATGCCCTGAAAAATTCACCAGTATTGGAAAATCTTTAACATTGCCCGGACATTGTCGACAATGCCCGCTCATGCTTGGGCAATGTTGTTTATCATGTTATTCACTACCAGAAAGTAATATTTGAAAAAAGTGATTTATTTATTTTTACAAGGCAGGGGTGCATTTTTATTTTTCTTAAACATTTGCACTTATTACACTAGTTTACAGCCAAAATGTACATTTAATGCCACTATTTTTTTTTTATGTACTATGGTTCTCTAAACTTAAAAATGACATTAAGAAATTTTTTTATGGATAGGTTTCCGAAATATGAATTTTTTAAATTCTTTTACGTTTTTTAAGGAGGTGACTTCACGTTTTAGGCCGTATCTCGAGTTACAGACGTCCGATTAAGTTTTTCTAGGTGTCAAATTAAAGGTAATCAAATTCCAAACAATCGCTTTTAACATTATTTTTCAATCGGTTAAATATTTTAAGTGATATAATCCAAAAAAAAATTTTAAATTTGAGTTTTTGGCCCAAAATCTGAAAAACAAATTCTTTCTACCGCCATGCAAAAATAGAAAACGTCAAATTATGTCCAGTTTAAAATTTTTTACATATATGGCTCACCTTTAAGAAGAAAAAAATGTATGGATGAAAACAATCTATGGGTAATTATTAAAGTTATAAGCCAGGGTACTGAAATTCTCGTTTTACGCTATTTCGGTATTTTACCTCCTTTTATAGTGATTATGTTGATTAATTTAATGAATACAATATCTAATTAGAAAATGGACTTTTTTCACAGATTTCAAATAATTTTCAGTGCTTTACTAATTTAAATTTGACTGAAAAATTTTTTTGAAGTTTTTGACAAAAATTTCTGAAGAGGCATAAATTGATTAAAATCTGCTTTTTTGACAAGTTGAATCATATGGGAAAATCCACAGAACCGGTCGATTTTCCCTTATAAAAATAAAAATTTTCAAATTACGAGCACACCTTTCATTTATGGTTTATTTTATTTGAAAAGTATTTAAGAACAATTACCTTCTTGCGTGATCCATTTTAATTTAATGCCGTTCGAGTTAAAAGCCAAAAACGAAAATAGCTATGTAATCTTTGTTCAGAAAATCTTAATGAAAAAATGTGTACTTCTTTCTTTTGTTTTTTGGCATATAGAGACGCATGAATATTCCCTACAACTCATTTGTCATAATTTTCAATTAAAATAATCTCAAATGGCATAATTCTCATTTGACATAATTCTCATTCGACGTAATTTTCATTTGACATAATTTCCATTTGACATAATTCCAATTTGACATAATTCCCATTTGACATAATTCTCATTTGACATAATTCTCATTTGACATAATTCCCATTTAACATAATTCCCATTTGATATAATTTTCATTTGACATAATTCCTATTTGTCATAATTTTCAAATGGCATAAATCTCAGATGGCATAAAATTTTTATTAAAATAAAGAAAAGTTTCTTTAAGATAAGGAAAATTTTCTTTAAAATAGAAAAAAATTTATGTCAATTAGGAATTATGTCAACTGAGATTTATGCCAAATGGGAATTATGTCAAATGAGAATTATATCAAATGTGAATTATGTTAAATGGGAATTATGTCAAATGGGAATGATGTCAAATGAGAATTATGTCAAATGAGCATTATGTCAAATAGGAATTATGTTAAATGGGAATTATGTCAAATGGGAATTATGTCAAATGAGAATTATGTCAAATGTGAATTATGTCCAAATGGGAATTATTTCAAATGAGAATGATGTCAAATGGAAATTACGTCAAATGAGAATTATGCCATTTGAGATTATGTCAATTGAGAATTATGTCAAATGAGTTGTAGGAAATATTCATGCGCCTCGGCATATATATTTGTCATATTTACAAAACATTTTGAATAATAAAATATGATAACATACAATTATTTATATACAATTAATATTTACGATTAACATAAGAATTAATCAATTATAATTTCATTTTAGCATTTATTTTTTTATTCTCCAAATTAAATTATCTTAACCAATAAACAGACATTATTGACATTGATTTTGATACAAGTTTGAAAATAAGACAAATGAATGGTTATTTCATTCTTCATATTTATAAATACCTTCATTCAGTTAAATTTTTTTTAGATGCGCAGAGGTTTAATTCTTTTTTAATTTTGTTCGTTATTAGATGAAAAAGTTTGAAATTAGATATAGAAATATAAAAAATAATTCATATTTGACTGAAAAATTTTTTGGAGTTTTTGACAAAAATTTCTGGAGAGGCATAAATTGATTAAAATCTGCTTCTTTGACAAGTTGAATCAGATGCGCAATGGTTAATTTTTTTTTAATTTTGTTCGTTATTAGATGAAAAAGTTTGAAATTAGATATAGAAATATGAAAAGTAAATGATATTTGACTGAAATTTTTTTTGGAGTTTTTGACAAAAATTTCTGGAGAGGCATAAATTGATTAAAATCTGCTTCTTTGACAAGTTGAATCTAGATGCGCAAAGTTTTGAAAAGCATCAATTGTATTATATTACACAAAGTAGTTAAGAATATTTTTCTTTAATGGGAAATCAAAGAAAATTGATTCTTTTTTAATTTATAAGGAGAAATCATTGACTTTCGTCTGATGGCTGCTGCGGCCATATTTTTTTGAAAAAAAAATTTATTTCATATTTCTATATCTCATTTCAAACTTTTTGAACTATTAACGAACAAAATTCAACAAATCTGTTTCAACTTGTCAAAAAAGCAGATTTTAATCAATTTATGCCTCTCCAGAAATTTTTGTCAAAAACTCCAAAAAATTTTTCAGTCAAATATCATTTATTTTTTAAATTTCTATGTCTAATTTAAAACCTTTTCATCTATTAACGAACAAAATTCACCAAAAATTGAATCTCTGCGCATCTGATTCAACTTGTCAAAAAAGCAGATTTTAATCAATTTATGCCTCTTCAGATATTTTTGTCAAAAAATCAAAAAAAAATTTCAGTCAAATATCATTTATTCTTCACATTTCTATATCTAATTTCCAACTTTTTCATCTAATAACGAACAAAATTAAAAAAATTTTTAACCATTGCGCATCTGATGCAACTTGTCAAAGAAGCAAATTTTAATCAATTTATGCCTCTTCAGATATTTTTGTCAAAAACTCAAAAAAATTTTTCAGTCAAATATCATTTATTTTTCACATTTCTATATCTAATTTCCAACTTTTTCATCTAATAACGAACAAAATTAAAAAAAAATTTAACCATTGCGCATCTGATTCAACTTGTCAAAGAAGCAGATTTTAATCAATTTATGCCTCACCAGAAATTTTTGACAAAAACTCCAAAAAAATTTTCAGACAAACATTTTTTATTTTCTATATTTCTAAATCTAATTTCAAACTTTTTTATCTATTAACAAACAAAATTCAATAAAAATTGAACCACTGCGCATCTGATACAACTTGTCAAAGAAGCAAATTTTAATCAATTTATGCCTCTTCAGAAATTTTTGTCAAAAACTTCAAAAAAATTTTTCAGTCAAATTTGAATTAGTAAAGCACTGAAAATTATTTGAAATCTGTGAAAAAAGTCCATTTTCTAATTAGATATGGTATTCATTAAATTAATCAACATAATCACTATAAAAGGAGGTAAAATACCGAAATGGCGTAAAACGAGAATTTCAGTACCCTGGCTTATAACTTCAATAATTACCCAAAGATTTTTTTCATCCATACATTTTTTTCTTCCTAAAAGTGAGCCATATATGTAAAAAATTTAAAACTGGACATAATTTGACGTTTTCTATTTTTGAATGGCGGTAGAATGAATTTGTTTTTCAGATTTTGGGCCAAAAACTCAAATTGTCTATTTTTTTTTTGGACTATATCACTTAAAATATTTAACCGATTGAAAAATAATGCTAAAAGCGATTGTTTGAAATTTGATTACCTTTAATTTGACACTTAGAAAAACTCAATCGGACTTCTGTAACTCGAGATACGGCCTAAAACGTGAAGTCACCTCCGAAAAAAACGTAAAAAAATTCATCTTTCGAAAACCTATTCATAGAAAAATCTCTTAATGTCATTTTTAAGTAACGAGAAGCTTAATACATAAGAAAAAAATAGTGACATTGAATGTACATAAAATTTTTTTTTTTTGTAAACTAGGGGTCATCCATAAATTACGTGTCCCTAATTTTCGAACTTTTAGACCCCTCCCTCCCCCCATGTAGCTTAACGTAACATTTGACAGAACCCCTCCCCCCCTCATAAGGGAACGTGGCTTTTTTTTAAACGTCTTATAATGCCTAAATATATAATTTCTCGCGTAAAATTAATTGCTGTAATACTTAATTGTGAATTAGGTTTATTATTTTTTATTTTACTATTTATTAAATCATTGGTTTTTTGTTATATTTTATCGCTTGACAGGGAGATCTTTGTTAGAATGGTTTTGAGGGGAGACTGCATCGATATTTTCAGCAATGTAAAAGAATTGTCGCTACAATTTTTAAAATAATTTTTAATTTTTATCAGCCAAACATTTTTTTGACAATCTTTGAGTTTTTGTGTTTTGTCAAAATTAAAAGATTTTAAAATCCATGCTTAATTTTTTCAGATAAACATATGTTTCTTTAATGGAAGAAAAATTTGCGACCCAAAATTTAAAATTTTACTATTATTGAACCTTTTTTTTGGTAAAAAAGTTATTTCATTTTTTTGGAGAAAAGGGTAAAAATATAAAAACATCTGAAGATGTTTAGGAAATTAAAAAATCATTAAAGATTTTTTATCTTTTTACATTTATAATTAAATTAGTTATATTCCTACTAATCATCATTTAGTAAAAAATAACTAATAATTGGTTAAATTTTCTTTTAGGTTATGTCAAATAACGAATAGTTTAATTAAATTCTGTTTACTAATTTAATTAGTCAAATTTTATTTTTTATAATTAAGTTAATTTTTTACTAATAATTAGTCATATTTTACTAATAATTAGTTATTTTTAACTGATTCAGATTTAATGACTATTATTTGATTTTTATATGTTAAATGCTTATGTAGATCTTATATCCCAAAGTGTTTTTTTTAGATTTTTTGAAAATTTAGTAATTTCTTGGAGTTCAAAATACGAAAACTTCAAGACAATAAATTAACACGATATAAAATAGAAGGGGGAGGGGATTCAAAAATTTTGACATAACTTTAAAAGGGTGATTGACAAATGTGTGATAAGTTATGACAATGGGCGGGCGGGGGGGTCGAAAAAAGAAAAAAAAGATGTCACGTTATTTGTGGACGCCCCCTAAGTTGTATTGACTTTTCACAAAAATTTCAGTTAAAGAGGTAAAAACTACTAAATTAAGTAGTTAAGTATTACAAAAAACTAGTGGTCCACTTTTCACTATCCAAATTTGGGGAGTTGTAAAATATAAATCAAATAAAACAAAAATGGCTTAGGAAAAGCTTAACATATTGCAAAATAAAACTTTTTTAAACTAATTATGCAGCTAAAATGACGGAAAATCGTAAATGATTTTTTAATTTCCTAAACATCTCCAGAAGTTTGTAAATTTTTTTTGATCTTATTTTTCATTAAGATTGTTAGATAAAAAAAATTAATTTTTTACAGAAAAAATGCTTCAAAAATTGTAAAATTTAAATTTTTGGTTCTCCAATTTTTTTTCTAGTAAAAACATATTTTCAAAAAAGAAAAAAAAACCCATGGGTTTTAAAATCTTTTAATTTTTACGAAAAATAAAAATTCGAATATAGTCAACAAATTTTTTGACCAATCTTTTTTATGGCCATTGAATTCCTTGTTAAAAATTACTATAAAAATTATAATGACGATTAGTAAAGTGAATTCTTTCACATAGCTGAAAATGTCGCAGTCTCCCCTTAATTCTTATTTTTAACAACTTCAAGGTTTTTTGGTAAGCATAGACTCGATTCAATTCAATTATCTCGAAATAATTTTTGAGTTGCCAACGCTATTTAAAAAAAATATCTGTGAAATTACAATACAAAGCTACGTTGCTCGGACCCGAACCCCTCCCTCCCCCCATGTAGTCTAGCGTAGCATTTTGCCTGCCCCCCCCCAACCCCTAACAGACCACGTAGTTTATGGATGACCCCCTAGTGTTATGGTCGCATCCGGTTTTACAGATGCACCTCTCATACCCAAGAAATGCACAAGAAACGAATTTATGGACAATTGATTACAAACTAAACTTTGTTTATACTGATATAAGTGTAATCAATACATTTATAGAATCAATTACAAAGTAAATAATATTAACTATGTTGATATTATCGCTTCCTTAACTTTCGAAGAATATCATTCTGAGCCTACAATTTTCAAAAATTATTTTCAATTACAATATTCTTTTAAATTTTATGTGACAAATAAGAAATATATATTTAATACTAATACTAATCATTTTCTACAATAATATAATAATTAATTAGGTTTTATCATTCATTATCAACATTGCCCAACTTACCCTGGGCATTGTCGACAATGCCCGAAAAAGCCATACAATATGAATAATTGAGGGGCCGGATCGAACAACTGCATATGCGCTCGAAAACGCGTAAAAGTATTGTCCACAGAAAAATTTTCAAGTGAATTTTTAAAGTCAAAAAATTAATTTTTTTTTAATTTAGGGTTGTAGATAAGTTAAAAACAAACTTTTTTTTCAAATAAAAATTTTCTCTACAGCGCATATTTTTAATAGAAAAAAATAAAAAGTGAAATTTTTTTTTACAAAAATGAGTATATTTTAATAATTACTTCGTCATATATCGGCTAAATATTGTTGAAATATATTGAAACTTGGTACATTAACTCAGTATATAATGCGGATGGCTATGGTTAAAGTGAAAATCAAAAAAAAAATATCGTTTAATAATAATAATTAATAACAAAGTGATAAGTTAGAAAATACGCATTTCTAAATTTCACATACTATGAATTTTACGTTCTGTTTGAGACTGAGTAAACTTAAAGCGAACAAGTTTCGTGTTTACAATTCAAGAAGTTTTTTACCAAGTTTCAAAAAGATTGAACAAAAATTGGTCGAAATATACGAATTCTAAGAAACCGGCTGTTTCTGAGAACAATAGCGACCAATTATTGTTCAATCTTTTTGAAACTTGGTAAACAACTTCTTTAATTGTAAACACGAAACTTCTTCGCTTTAAGTTTACTCAGTCTCAAACAGAACGTAAAATTCATAGCATATGGAATTTAGAAATGCGTATTTTCTAACTTATCACTTTGTTATTAATTATTATTATGTAACGAAGTCCGCTTCGTTACGTACCTCTCATAGAGGTACGACCGGCACCGGTACGGTACACGCACCAATGTCGCCGAGTGGTGGGGAACCCCACCACTCAGAGACGCTCTCCGAGCCAACACAGCTATGAAAAGTGCTGGCGTAGGTGAATTCAGACAGTTCGGCCCAGGCGGGCTCGAGGCGCTCCTCGACTAACTCCTTCTGCGGAAAGCAACACATCCTAGCTCAGGCGCTCCTGAGGTAGATGTGGAAGACCCGGTCGACCCTGGTAGGCGCTCCTGTCAGGGATCCTTGGTCTTCATCCGCAGACGGCGTTGGAAAACCTGCCCTGGACCCCAGTCCTCAATGATTCTCTTCCAAGGCGCTCCTTGGAAGCGAATCCTGGAGGTCGGAGTTCCCGAAGATCAATAGAGGCGCTCCTGTATTGATCTGAAGGTACTGAGCTCGTACAGGGACACCTGGATACCTGAGAGGACAGTTAACCGAGGCGCTCCTGGGTTAACAACGTCCTCAAAGGAAAATCCTTTCGGAAATCTGACGGAGGCGCTCCTGCGTCCGATTGAAGAGACTAGGTGCCCGAACCAGCCCTGTGGTGTGCTCTTCATGGAGTTAACCGTAATCCTGATATGGCTAGCTTCATGAAGAGGTTCCCGTCTTCGAACCTTGATCGAGGCGCTCCTTGATCAAGGCGACGAGACTCATGCCACCTAAACGACTAGCCCGAAACCTAGAATCTTGCCCCAGGGCGCACCCTGGGTCAAGGATCTGTATAAGAGTCGGCTAATTCTTGTCCAGGGGCGCTCCCCAGGTCAAGATGAAGCCACTCGACCCGTACCGTTACACCAGGTCTATACCAGAGAAAAATAGACAATACCAGATGTTTGGTCGACTCCGGAGACCAAACACATATCAATTCGGCTAGCGTGAAGGTTGCTGTTCCATGGGTCACCTGAACAGCATCCTTTGAATAGAACAGGGTTAAATCAACCATTAAGTCGCGCAACAACTTTACCGTACCGGAGGGGAAAATATCGCGTCCGTATAACTAAATAACCTCAAAATTTGCAGGTAGAGTCCACATCGCCCTGAGAAGGATCCGGTCGTACCATGACGATCTCCACGTCCCGGTTTCAGTTCCGTCTCATCTTTACCTTCTTTGTTTGCAACCGAAATACGTTTAGTTCTCATTTAATTTATTATTTTATAAAATCCCGGTTTCAGTTATCATTTTTCCATTGTTATTATAAATATTTTCCTGATAGTTAATTTATTTTATTGTATAAATTCAAGTTTAGTTTCTTTTCTTTTACAACAAATAGTTAATTTTAGTTTATTCATTCTACGCTACTGCTCGCATTTGTATTCTTTGTTATTATAATAAACAAGTTTTATATGTTTTGTATATCCGGTCTTTCATTGTGTCTACACCTTCCCCTCTCAGTAGAATTATGAACCTTGGCACCGACGAGCTCATTCGGAGCATTAAAATTTTGTAGCACGAAAACCGCTTCGTTACATGGCGCCCGAACAGGGACCCGAAAATAAAATCCTGAAAAAAAAAAAAAAAAAAAAAAAATCCAGTCTACTGAGAGGTGGGCTTTGGCACAATGAAATAATCCCACCACGATTCTGAATTAAAAGTAGGAGTTAGGTTTAAGGGGAAGAAGATTAAGCTTTCGACGGGTATTAATAGAACAACTGGAACGTTCGATAGTCACTTGTAAACTCGCTACTCTCGAAGGAACAACGCTTCAAGAAGACTCAAAGAAGACCAGAAGAAGCCAGAAGAAGACCAGAAGACCAGAAGGATATCAACGCCTTAGAAAAATGGGAGTACAATGGATTTACGAACTGAACAAAGCCGAGCTCATAGAGCACATGGAGGCGGTAAATATCGACACGGAGGGTACATTACAACAACTTCGTCAGAGGTTCGTCGCATACGTTAAGACCAAACCTGAAGTCTTGGAAAAAACTCCTGCTGATCCAGAAGACTATGACGAGGAAGCCGATAAAACAGCCGACCAGCTGGCGATGGATCAAGAAAAGCTTCGCGAAGAAATGGACCAGCAGCGTAACCGACAAGGAAACGAAGGGAATCAGGCAGGACCTTCCGGGACGCACACATCGACTCCTGCCCCAGGATTCATTCGCCGACCAGCGGCGTCACCTGGTGTTTCAGCCATAATGGACCAGATGCGCAAATGGGGCTGCCACTTCGACGGGAAAGACCCGTATTCATTCCTAGAGCGGGTCAATGAACTTCAGAGGGCCTATAGCTTTTCCGACGAGGACATAATGAGGGGTTTTCCAGAACTTCTTCGCGGGGACGCCCTACTATGGTACAGGAACACGATAAGAAGAACGACAACCTACAAAGAACTCCTGAAGTCTCTACGGAACTTCTACTTATCTCCGTCGGAACTGCGTAACTTGGACTCGCAGATCGCCAACCGCGTGCAGGCCCAGGGTGAAAACATACGAAGCTATGTAAATAACATCGTAACACTAATGAGACGGAGAGGTACTTACGGGCTCGACAGGGAAATCGACACCGCCTATTATAATATGAAAGCCTCACTAAGACTACACATCCACCGTTCAACAGTGAGCTCCATTGATGACTTAATCCAGGCAGCCGAAGAAATCGAAGAGGTAGCGGCAGCTGCGGAACAAGAGAGGGGAGTAAAATCATCCCAGAGAGTATATAAAGGGAAGAATCCAGTAATGGCCATTCAGTCTGGCTACGATCGCACGAAGTGTTGCTGGAAGTGCAAGGGATCCGGACACACGAGGTTTAATTGCAAAAATAAACCAGTGAAATTCTGCTCGCATTGCGGCACTGACGGAGTCCTGACGAAGGATTGCGGATGCCGCGAACAAAAGGAGGCCAGTACGGCCACAACCGAAGGGACACAGTAACAACCCCAAGCACAGACTCCAGAATTTTCCTAGCCAGTCAGATAGGCATAACCGTTTTTTCAGCCCTCTTGGATACGGGAGCTGCATGCTCCTTCATCAATGAAAAAACTGCGACGTTATGGATAAATTCTGGAGGAATAAAAACCGTCGTACACCAAACGGCAACGATGGCTGACGGGACTCGAAGCTTAATAAGATCTAGTATTAGCGGAACCATTAGCATAGAAAATAAGCAAATAAATCACACATTTTTAGTTATGCCGGGCCTCGCTCACGACGTTATCCTTGGCATGGACATCATCAGGAAATTCAACTTTAGGTTTTTACTTGACAAGCTGAACCTAAGTGGGGACAAGGAGAAGGAACTACTCACCATAGACAAACCCGGATTAAGTAGGCTTTCACCGAATCAAGAGGTTAGGCTTCAGCAATTTTTGGCCGAACAATTCCAGCTATTCGATGAAGTAAAAGGACACACCCCTCTTTTGCAACACGAAATACGACTAAATGACACCAGCCCCATCAAACAGAGATATCAGCCACGGAATCCAGCTACCCAGGAATTAATCAGCCAGGAAGTGAGACAGATGCTCCAGGACGATGTGATCCAACCTTCCAGAAGCCCATGGAGTTCTCCAGTCGTCCTGGTTAAAAAGAAAAAACGGTAAAACCAGATTCTGTGTCGATTATCGAAGGTTGAATAAGGTATCAAAGACGGATGCATATCCGTTACCCCGCATCAATTCCATCCTGGATCAACTCCGGGGGGCAAAATATTTGTCCACGATTGACCTCAAGAACGGGTACTGGCAGGTAGCACTAACCGAATCCAGTAAAGCACTAACAGCATTTACCGTCCCTGGGATGGGACTGTTCGAATTCAAGGTGATGCCATTCGGCTTGCATTCCGCACCCGCTACATTCCAACGGCTCTTGGACCGAGTGATACCACCAGAACTGGCACCAAAAGTCTTTTCCTACCTGGACGACATAGTAATTAGTTCCGGAGATTTCGAAGAACATCTAAGGTTGTTGGCCGAAGTCTTTGAGAGATTAAGAGCAGCAAGACTAAGGCCTAATCCCGAAAAATGCCTCTTCGCACGGTCACAATTAACCTATCTCGGCCACGTAGTAAACAAGGATGGACTACAACCCGATCCAGATAAAATATCAGCCATCACAAACCTCGAACCACCCAGGACCATCAAAACTCTGCGCCAGTTTTTAGGGATGGTATCGTGGTACAGGAGATTTGTGAAGGGTATCTCTCAGTTGATTACGCCCCTGACCAGCCTATTACGGAAGAATGCGCCCTGGGAATGGACATCACACCAACAGGAAGCCTTTGATCTATTAAAGAAGAAGCTTACGGAAGCCCCGATCCTTGCTTGTCCAGATTGGAAAAAACAATTCTTTCTACAAACGGATGCCAGTCTAGAGGGTCTAGGTGCTGTGCTAACACAGGGAGATGAATCTACTGAGGTAGTAATAGCATACGCCAGTAGGTCGCTGAACCCAGCCGAAAAAAACTACTCGGCTACAGAACTAGAATGCCTGGCAGTGAAATGGGGAGTATGGAAGATGAGGCACTACTTAGAGGGCTACCACTTTGTGGTAATAACGGACCATCAATCATTGAAATGGCTGAACAGCATCATAACGCCCTCCGGACGCCTCGCACGCTGGATAATGGAGCTTTCCCAATGGGATTTTGAAGTAAAATACCGAAAGGGAACCGAGAACCGTCTCCCTGATTACCTGTCTCGTAGCCCGATATCTGCAATGACCATCGACCAGAAAATATCCTGTCCCTGGTATCAGCAAACATGGGAGTCAGCAGAGAGGGATCCAGAATCAAACCCAGACTTTAGAATCATAAACAACAAACTCTACCGGCACGTCCTGCATACGCTCGACTTCAATGACTCAACCCCGTCAGAACAATGGAAGCTGTGTATCCCGAAAGAAGAACGCCCAATAATTCTAGAGAAAATGCACGACCTACCAACGTCGGGACATGTGGGCATCGCAAAGACTTTAGGGCGCCTGGCACAATATTATTATTGGCCGGGAATGGCCAGAGACGGGACCATTTATGTAAGGAACTGCGAGAGCTGCCAAAAAAACAAAGATCTTCAACGGGCAGCGCCTAATACGATGCATGCTACTCTAGTGGATAATCCCTGGGATATGATCTCTATAGACTTCGAAGGACCTTTCCCTAGATCCCCGTCTGGCAACACGGTATTATGTGTCATCCAGGATCGATTCTCCAAATGGATTGAACTGAAACCTCTTAGGAAGGCAACCAGCACTGCTACCATACGAACAATTCATACACTGATTATTCTGCGTCATGGTTGCCCAAAAACCCTGGTATCAGACAACGGGCGACAGTTTACCAGCAAAGAATTTTCTCAGTTTTGTAAAAGCCAGGGAATCAGTCACCGCAAGACTCCACCTTACTCTCCTCAATGTAACCCGGTAGAGAGAGCAAATAAGGTGATCAAGACCATGATACGCCAGTACCTCGGGAAGGAATCCTCAGACTGGGACAAATTCATCACAGAAATCCAATTCGCTTACAACACCGCACGACATGCGTCTACAGGTTTCTCCCCAGCCTACTTGAACACCGGTCGAGAACTCCTCCCACCAGGTAACCCAGACGTACGCCCTAAGGTCCAGGAAAGTACCACCGAAACTCGACTGCAAAGAATTCGAGACGCCCTAGAATTAGTACGCAGTAATCTTGCAAAAAGCTTTCAACAGCAGCAAAGAAATTACGACTTACGAAAGAGACCGTGGACGCCGCACATCGGAGATCTGGTGCTAAAAAGGAATCATATACTGTCTAACAAGATGAAGAAAATTAACTATAAACTAAGCGAGAAATTCTCAGGCCCACTGACGGTAAAGAGAAAAACTTCTCCGGTGATTTTTGATCTAGTAGACGAAGGAGGGAAGATAGTTCGTAGCGTGCATCTGAAAGACATAAAGCCATTCAACTCTGCGCAGGCGCCGGAAGAGCCGACGCCCGGCCTCAGAGATTAATCATCGCTGAAGCTCACCATGTCCACAGTCCCAGTAAGTCTCTCAGTTACAATCATGGATCTTACGGCGAAGGTATACCAGTGCGAGAAGGAGGCAGCAGCCGCTCTTCGAGCAGCCACTATCCAGAGCGAACTTGACGAGACCATCGCCGCCATCACTAATCTTGAGGCGGAGCTAGGTGCGGACTACCGGAGGTATTATGCAGAATTGTGTCGCGAAGAAGCTGTCGGCATTAGTACCGGAAGTGAAGTGAGTGACGTGAATAATAACGTGGTATCGCGAACACATCACAAAACAAAAGTGTTTACGCCACCCGCCAAAAAACCGACGCTGGAAGTCACAGCCAAACCTAAGGAGTTACTCAGTCCACCCAAAGGCCACCAGGAGTTGTTGCAGCTGCGTCAAAAAGCCCAGAGGTCGGTAACAAACGAAACACATAAAACAAAATTTTACGTGGAACTGGAGAACCCAGAGCTAAAGAAACGAAGGACGACCTCCATAGTAGCTCAACCTTCTGCGACGCAAGAAGAACCCGCCATCCGACTCACAAAGGAACGTAACCTAGAGGCAAAACAAAAACCGGAAGATGGAACAGCCAAACGTACCTCAGAGACAAAGGCGAAACACGCGAAATCCAGAACTGTCCCGGCAACCACTCCAGACCTGAAAAGAAAGAAAACGGATGATCCAGTGCCATCCACCAGCACCGCCCGAACACCTGAAACCAAAGGACAGAAAGAAGCTCCAGTTGCTCCCGCCGCTGCAATAGCACTGGTAAACAAGGCTGCTTCGACAGCTGGGCCACAAAGAAGAGACGGAAAACCGATAAAAACGTCGGAAATCGCAGTCAGTATCGATCTCTTAGCTCTGGCAGCAGGGAAATTAAGGCAAAAACATGTTATGACGCCAGGAAGCTCTCACACGACCGAGACGCACTCAACTCTCGCCAACGATACAGCCAAAAACGCTGAGGGGAGCCCCGCGCTCAAGCGTCAACCAACCGCCGTCGTACCAGTACCTGTCCAGGAAAGATACCACGATTGCCCTACCCGCACCGCCACACTCCCCGGAGGACCCACCATTGACATCCCAATCGGCATCACCAGGTATCGGATAGTGGTGGCAGGAACAAAGTGGTCTCTTCGACTGAACAAGGACGGCACGATAAAGCACGTAGGCAGGCCGAGAGTAGTGAGTATCCATGCTAACGTTCTTAAATTCACTCTTAAAAGTAGGAGGGGAATGTAACGAAGTCCGCTTCGTTACGTACCTCTCATAGAGGTACGACCGGCACCGGTACGGTACACGCACCCATGTCGCCGAGTGGTGGGGAACCCCACCACTCAGAGACGCTCTCCGAGCCAACACAGCTATGAAAAGTGCTGGCGTAGGTGAATTCAGACAGTTCGGCCCAGGCGGGCTCGAGGCGCTCCTCGACTAACTCCTTCTGCGGAAAGCAACACATCCTAGCTCAGGCGCTCCTGAGGTAGATGTGGAAGACCCGGTCGACCCTGGTAGGCGCTCCTGTCAGGGATCCTTGGTCTTCATCCGCAGACGGCGTTGGAAAACCTGCCCTGGACCCCAGTCCTCAATGATTCTCTTCCAAGGCGCTCCTTGGAAGCGAATCCTGGAGGTCGGAGTTCCCGAAGATCAATAGAGGCGCTCCTGTATTGATCTGAAGGTACTGAGCTCGTACAGGGACACCTGGATACCTGAGAGGACAGTTAACCGAGGCGCTCCTGGGTTAACAACGTCCTCAAAGGAAAATCCTTTCGGAAATCTGACGGAGGCGCTCCTGCGTCCGATTGAAGAGACTAGGTGCCCGAACCAGCCCTGTGGTGTGCTCTTCATGGAGTTAACCGTAATCCTGATATGGCTAGCTTCATGAAGAGGTTCCCGTCTTCGAACCTTGATCGAGGCGCTCCTTGATCAAGGCGACGAGACTCATGCCACCTAAACGACTAGCCCGAAACCTAGAATCTTGCCCCAGGGCGCACCCTGGGTCAAGGATCTGTATAAGAGTCGGCTAATTCTTGTCCAGGGGCGCTCCCCAGGTCAAGATGAAGCCACTCGACCCGTACCGTTACACCAGGTCTATACCAGAGAAAAATAGACAATACCAGATGTTTGGTCGACTCCGGAGACCAAACACATATCAATTCGGCTAGCGTGAAGGTTGCTGTTCCATGGGTCACCTGAACAGCATCCTTTGAATAGAACAGGGTTAAATCAACCATTAAGTCGCGCAACAACTTTACCGTACCGGAGGGGAAAATATCGCGTCCGTATAACTAAATAACCTCAAAATTTGCAGGTAGAGTCCACATCGCCCTGAGAAGGATCCGGTCGTACCATGACGATCTCCACGTCCCGGTTTCAGTTCCGTCTCATCTTTACCTTCTTTGTTTGCAACCGAAATACGTTTAGTTCTCATTTAATTTATTATTTTATAAAATCCCGGTTTCAGTTATCATTTTTCCATTGTTATTATAAATATTTTCCTGATAGTTAATTTATTTTATTGTATAAATTCAAGTTTAGTTTCTTTTCTTTTACAACAAATAGTTAATTTTAGTTTATTCATTCTACGCTACTGCTCGCATTTGTATTCTTTGTTATTATAATAAACAAGTTTTATATGTTTTGTATATCCGGTCTTTCATTGTGTCTACACCTTCCCCTCTCAGTAGAATTATGAACCTTGGCACCGACGAGCTCATTCGGAGCATTAAAATTTTGTAGCACGAAAACCGCTTCGTTACATGGCGCCCGAACAGGGACCCGAAAATAAAATCCTGAAAAAAAAAAAAAAAAAAAAAAAAATCCAGTCTACTGAGAGGTGGGCTTTGGCACAATGAAATAATCCCACCACGATTCTGAATTAAAAGTAGGAGTTAGGTTTAAGGGGAAGAAGATTAAGCTTTCGACGGGTATTAATAGAACAACTGGAACGTTCGATAGTCACTTGTAAACTCGCTACTCTCGAAGGAACAACTCTTCAAGAAGACTCAAAGAAGACCAGAAGAAGCCAGAAGAAGACCAGAAGACCAGAAGGATATCAACGCCTTAGAAAAATGGGAGTACAATGGATTTACGAACTGAACAAAGCCGAGCTCATAGAGCACATGGAGGCGGTAAATATCGACACGGAGGGTACATTACAACAACTTCGTCAGAGGTTCGTCGCATACGTTAAGACCAAACCTGAAGTCTTGGAAAAAACTCCTGCTGATCCAGAAGACTATGACGAGGAAGCCGATAAAACAGCCGACCAGCTGGCGATGGATCAAGAAAAGCTTCGCGAAGAAATGGACCAGCAGCGTAACCGACAAGGAAACGAAGGGAATCAGGCAGGACCTTCCGGGACGCACACATCGACTCCTGCCCCAGGATTCATTCGCCGACCAGCGGCGTCACCTGGTGTTTCAGCCATAATGGACCAGATGCGCAAATGGGGCTGCCACTTCGACGGGAAAGACCCGTATTCATTCCTAGAGCGGGTCAATGAACTTCAGAGGGCCTATAGCTTTTCCGACGAGGACATAATGAGGGGTTTTCCAGAACTTCTTCGCGGGGACGCCCTACTATGGTACAGGAACACGATAAGAAGAACGACAACCTACAAAGAACTCCTGAAGTCTCTACGGAACTTCTACTTATCTCCGTCGGAACTGCGTAACTTGGACTCGCAGATCGCCAACCGCGTGCAGGCCCAGGGTGAAAACATACGAAGCTATGTAAATAACATCGTAACACTAATGAGACGGAGAGGTACTTACGGGCTCGACAGGGAAATCGACACCGCCTATTATAATATGAAAGCCTCACTAAGACTACACATCCACCGTTCAACAGTGAGCTCCATTGATGACTTAATCCAGGCAGCCGAAGAAATCGAAGAGGTAGCGGCAGCTGCGGAACAAGAGAGGGGAGTAAAATCATCCCAGAGAGTATATAAAGGGAAGAATCCAGTAATGGCCATTCAGTCTGGCTACGATCGCACGAAGTGTTGCTGGAAGTGCAAGGGATCCGGACACACGAGGTTTAATTGCAAAAATAAACCAGTGAAATTCTGCTCGCATTGCGGCACTGACGGAGTCCTGACGAAGGATTGCGGATGCCGCGAACAAAAGGAGGCCAGTACGGCCACAACCGAAGGGACACAGTAACAACCCCAAGCACAGACTCCAGAATTTTCCTAGCCAGTCAGATAGGCATAACCGTTTTTTCAGCCCTCTTGGATACGGGAGCTGCATGCTCCTTCATCAATGAAAAAACTGCGACGTTATGGATAAATTCTGGAGGAATAAAAACCGTCGTACACCAAACGGCAACGATGGCTGACGGGACTCGAAGCTTAATAAGATCTAGTATTAGCGGAACCATTAGCATAGAAAATAAGCAAATAAATCACACATTTTTAGTTATGCCGGGCCTCGCTCACGACGTTATCCTTGGCATGGACATCATCAGGAAATTCAACTTTAGGTTTTTACTTGACAAGCTGAACCTAAGTGGGGACAAGGAGAAGGAACTACTCACCATAGACAAACCCGGATTAAGTAGGCTTTCACCGAATCAAGAGGTTAGGCTTCAGCAATTTTTGGCCGAACAATTCCAGCTATTCGATGAAGTAAAAGGACACACCCCTCTTTTGCAACACGAAATACGACTAAATGACACCAGCCCCATCAAACAGAGATATCAGCCACGGAATCCAGCTACCCAGGAATTAATCAGCCAGGAAGTGAGACAGATGCTCCAGGACGATGTGATCCAACCTTCCAGAAGCCCATGGAGTTCTCCAGTCGTCCTGGTTAAAAAGAAAAAACGGTAAAACCAGATTCTGTGTCGATTATCGAAGGTTGAATAAGGTATCAAAGACGGATGCATATCCGTTACCCCGCATCAATTCCATCCTGGATCAACTCCGGGGGGCAAAATATTTGTCCACGATTGACCTCAAGAACGGGTACTGGCAGGTAGCACTAACCGAATCCAGTAAAGCACTAACAGCATTTACCGTCCCTGGGATGGGACTGTTCGAATTCAAGGTGATGCCATTCGGCTTGCATTCCGCACCCGCTACATTCCAACGGCTCTTGGACCGAGTGATACCACCAGAACTGGCACCAAAAGTCTTTTCCTACCTGGACGACATAGTAATTAGTTCCGGAGATTTCGAAGAACATCTAAGGTTGTTGGCCGAAGTCTTTGAGAGATTAAGAGCAGCAAGACTAAGGCCTAATCCCGAAAAATGCCTCTTCGCACGGTCACAATTAACCTATCTCGGCCACGTAGTAAACAAGGATGGACTACAACCCGATCCAGATAAAATATCAGCCATCACAAACCTCGAACCACCCAGGACCATCAAAACTCTGCGCCAGTTTTTAGGGATGGTATCGTGGTACAGGAGATTTGTGAAGGGTATCTCTCAGTTGATTACGCCCCTGACCAGCCTATTACGGAAGAATGCGCCCTGGGAATGGACATCACACCAACAGGAAGCCTTTGATCTATTAAAGAAGAAGCTTACGGAAGCCCCGATCCTTGCTTGTCCAGATTGGAAAAAACAATTCTTTCTACAAACGGATGCCAGTCTAGAGGGTCTAGGTGCTGTGCTAACACAGGGAGATGAATCTACTGAGGTAGTAATAGCATACGCCAGTAGGTCGCTGAACCCAGCCGAAAAAAACTACTCGGCTACAGAACTAGAATGCCTGGCAGTGAAATGGGGAGTATGGAAGATGAGGCACTACTTAGAGGGCTACCACTTTGTGGTAATAACGGACCATCAATCATTGAAATGGCTGAACAGCATCATAACGCCCTCCGGACGCCTCGCACGCTGGATAATGGAGCTTTCCCAATGGGATTTTGAAGTAAAATACCGAAAGGGAACCGAGAACCGTCTCCCTGATTACCTGTCTCGTAGCCCGATATCTGCAATGACCATCGACCAGAAAATATCCTGTCCCTGGTATCAGCAAACATGGGAGTCAGCAGAGAGGGATCCAGAATCAAACCCAGACTTTAGAATCATAAACAACAAACTCTACCGGCACGTCCTGCATACGCTCGACTTCAATGACTCAACCCCGTCAGAACAATGGAAGCTGTGTATCCCGAAAGAAGAACGCCCAATAATTCTAGAGAAAATGCACGACCTACCAACGTCGGGACATGTGGGCATCGCAAAGACTTTAGGGCGCCTGGCACAATATTATTATTGGCCGGGAATGGCCAGAGACGGGACCATTTATGTAAGGAACTGCGAGAGCTGCCAAAAAAACAAAGATCTTCAACGGGCAGCGCCTAATACGATGCATGCTACTCTAGTGGATAATCCCTGGGATATGATCTCTATAGACTTCGAAGGACCTTTCCCTAGATCCCCGTCTGGCAACACGGTATTATGTGTCATCCAGGATCGATTCTCCAAATGGATTGAACTGAAACCTCTTAGGAAGGCAACCAGCACTGCTACCATACGAACAATTCATACACTGATTATTCTGCGTCATGGTTGCCCAAAAACCCTGGTATCAGACAACGGGCGACAGTTTACCAGCAAAGAATTTTCTCAGTTTTGTAAAAGCCAGGGAATCAGTCACCGCAAGACTCCACCTTACTCTCCTCAATGTAACCCGGTAGAGAGAGCAAATAAGGTGATCAAGACCATGATACGCCAGTACCTCGGGAAGGAATCCTCAGACTGGGACAAATTCATCACAGAAATCCAATTCGCTTACAACACCGCACGACATGCGTCTACAGGTTTCTCCCCAGCCTACTTGAACACCGGTCGAGAACTCCTCCCACCAGGTAACCCAGACGTACGCCCTAAGGTCCAGGAAAGTACCACCGAAACTCGACTGCAAAGAATTCGAGACGCCCTAGAATTAGTACGCAGTAATCTTGCAAAAAGCTTTCAACAGCAGCAAAGAAATTACGACTTACGAAAGAGACCGTGGACGCCGCACATCGGAGATCTGGTGCTAAAAAGGAATCATATACTGTCTAACAAGATGAAGAAAATTAACTATAAACTAAGCGAGAAATTCTCAGGCCCACTGACGGTAAAGAGAAAAACTTCTCCGGTGATTTTTGATCTAGTAGACGAAGGAGGGAAGATAGTTCGTAGCGTGCATCTGAAAGACATAAAGCCATTCAACTCTGCGCAGGCGCCGGAAGAGCCGACGCCCGGCCTCAGAGATTAATCATCGCTGAAGCTCACCATGTCCACAGTCCCAGTAAGTCTCTCAGTTACAATCATGGATCTTACGGCGAAGGTATACCAGTGCGAGAAGGAGGCAGCAGCCGCTCTTCGAGCAGCCACTATCCAGAGCGAACTTGACGAGACCATCGCCGCCATCACTAATCTTGAGGCGGAGCTAGGTGCGGACTACCGGAGGTATTATGCAGAATTGTGTCGCGAAGAAGCTGTCGGCATTAGTACCGGAAGTGAAGTGAGTGACGTGAATAATAACGTGGTATCGCGAACACATCACAAAACAAAAGTGTTTACGCCACCCGCCAAAAAACCGACGCTGGAAGTCACAGCCAAACCTAAGGAGTTACTCAGTCCACCCAAAGGCCACCAGGAGTTGTTGCAGCTGCGTCAAAAAGCCCAGAGGTCGGTAACAAACGAAACACATAAAACAAAATTTTACGTGGAACTGGAGAACCCAGAGCTAAAGAAACGAAGGACGACCTCCATAGTAGCTCAACCTTCTGCGACGCAAGAAGAACCCGCCATCCGACTCACAAAGGAACGTAACCTAGAGGCAAAACAAAAACCGGAAGATGGAACAGCCAAACGTACCTCAGAGACAAAGGCGAAACACGCGAAATCCAGAACTGTCCCGGCAACCACTCCAGACCTGAAAAGAAAGAAAACGGATGATCCAGTGCCATCCACCAGCACCGCCCGAACACCTGAAACCAAAGGACAGAAAGAAGCTCCAGTTGCTCCCGCCGCTGCAATAGCACTGGTAAACAAGGCTGCTTCGACAGCTGGGCCACAAAGAAGAGACGGAAAACCGATAAAAACGTCGGAAATCGCAGTCAGTATCGATCTCTTAGCTCTGGCAGCAGGGAAATTAAGGCAAAAACATGTTATGACGCCAGGAAGCTCTCACACGACCGAGACGCACTCAACTCTCGCCAACGATACAGCCAAAAACGCTGAGGGGAGCCCCGCGCTCAAGCGTCAACCAACCGCCGTCGTACCAGTACCTGTCCAGGAAAGATACCACGATTGCCCTACCCGCACCGCCACACTCCCCGGAGGACCCACCATTGACATCCCAATCGGCATCACCAGGTATCGGATAGTGGTGGCAGGAACAAAGTGGTCTCTTCGACTGAACAAGGACGGCACGATAAAGCACGTAGGCAGGCCGAGAGTAGTGAGTATCCATGCTAACGTTCTTAAATTCACTCTTAAAAGTAGGAGGGGAATGTAACGAAGTCCGCTTCGTTACGTACCTCTCATAGAGGTACGACCGGCACCGGTACGGTACACGCACCCATGTCGCCGAGTGGTGGGGAACCCCACCACTCAGAGACGCTCTCCGAGCCAACACAGCTATGAAAAGTGCTGGCGTAGGTGAATTCAGACAGTTCGGCCCAGGCGGGCTCGAGGCGCTCCTCGACTAACTCCTTCTGCGGAAAGCAACACATCCTAGCTCAGGCGCTCCTGAGGTAGATGTGGAAGACCCGGTCGACCCTGGTAGGCGCTCCTGTCAGGGATCCTTGGTCTTCATCCGCAGACGGCGTTGGAAAACCTGCCCTGGACCCCAGTCCTCAATGATTCTCTTCCAAGGCGCTCCTTGGAAGCGAATCCTGGAGGTCGGAGTTCCCGAAGATCAATAGAGGCGCTCCTGTATTGATCTGAAGGTACTGAGCTCGTACAGGGACACCTGGATACCTGAGAGGACAGTTAACCGAGGCGCTCCTGGGTTAACAACGTCCTCAAAGGAAAATCCTTTCGGAAATCTGACGGAGGCGCTCCTGCGTCCGATTGAAGAGACTAGGTGCCCGAACCAGCCCTGTGGTGTGCTCTTCATGGAGTTAACCGTAATCCTGATATGGCTAGCTTCATGAAGAGGTTCCCGTCTTCGAACCTTGATCGAGGCGCTCCTTGATCAAGGCGACGAGACTCATGCCACCTAAACGACTAGCCCGAAACCTAGAATCTTGCCCCAGGGCGCACCCTGGGTCAAGGATCTGTATAAGAGTCGGCTAATTCTTGTCCAGGGGCGCTCCCCAGGTCAAGATGAAGCCACTCGACCCGTACCGTTACACCAGGTCTATACCAGAGAAAAATAGACAATACCAGATGTTTGGTCGACTCCGGAGACCAAACACATATCAATTCGGCTAGCGTGAAGGTTGCTGTTCCATGGGTCACCTGAACAGCATCCTTTGAATAGAACAGGGTTAAATCAACCATTAAGTCGCGCAACAACTTTACCGTACCGGAGGGGAAAATATCGCGTCCGTATAACTAAATAACCTCAAAATTTGCAGGTAGAGTCCACATCGCCCTGAGAAGGATCCGGTCGTACCATGACGATCTCCACGTCCCGGTTTCAGTTCCGTCTCATCTTTACCTTCTTTGTTTGCAACCGAAATACGTTTAGTTCTCATTTAATTTATTATTTTATAAAATCCCGGTTTCAGTTATCATTTTTCCATTGTTATTATAAATATTTTCCTGATAGTTAATTTATTTTATTGTATAAATTCAAGTTTAGTTTCTTTTCTTTTACAACAAATAGTTAATTTTAGTTTATTCATTCTACGCTACTGCTCGCATTTGTATTCTTTGTTATTATAATAAACAAGTTTTATATGTTTTGTATATCCGGTCTTTCATTGTGTCTACACCTTCCCCTCTCAGTAGAATTATGAACCTTGGCACCGACGAGCTCATTCGGAGCATTAAAATTTTGTAGCACGAAAACCGCTTCGTTACAATTAAACGATTTTTTTTTTGGATTTTCGCTTTAACCATAGCCATCCGCATTATATACTGAGTTAATGTACCAAGTTTCAATATATTTCAACAATATTTAGCCGAGATATGACGAAGTAATTATTAAAATATAGTTCATTTTTGTAAAAAAAAATTTCACTTTTTATTTTTTTCTATTAAAAATATGCGCTGTAGAGAAAATTTTTATTTGAAAAAAAAGTTTGTTTTTAACTTATCTACAACCCTAAATTAAAAAAAAGTAATTTTTTCACTTTGAAAATTCACTTGAAAATTTTTCTGTGGACAATACTTTTACGCGTTTTCGAGCGCATTTGCAGTTGTTCGATCCGGACCCTCAATTGTGGACTTTACTCGAAATATACGGGCATTGTTGACAATGCCCAATTTTGGACATTGCTCGTAACATATATTTTAAAAAATGTTACAGTGTGCAGCCATAACCTATTTTGCGTCTACCTTCCAGGAAAGATAAATGATACTTTTTTTACAGGTTACACAAAATATATTTTTATAATCGTGTTAATTAGTACTAATGATAAATATATATGATGAATAAAACGATTTGATTTAATTAATATATAAGAAAAAAAAATTTTATTTTTGAGGGGGGATATAAAGCTTTTTTGAATGCTGCATTGGGGGGGGGGGGGGGGTCGTCATTTGCAACCAAGTGTTGAATCAGGCTGAATTTATTAAAAAGAAACAAAAATTATTATATTAAATTTGATTTTAAACTTTGTCTCGAAGTGTATGAACCTAATTTTTTTTTTAATTTTGTTTTTAATAAACAAAGACTTTGGATTCCAGAAACAAAATTATTATTTAAATGTGTTTGTTCCGTTTAACCGAAGTATTTTCTGAAATTAAAATAGAACTTTAATAAAACACCATTTATTTCACGCAATACAAAAGTTTGATTTGTTTAACCAAACGTTCTGATTCATTTAATACCTTTCTGGTTGATTCAAATAGTTATACATTAAGTCAAATTCGATATTTGCTTAAACAAGCATCAATCACGTCTGTATGAAGTGATTTTTTGTTATCAATTGTATAACTTGTGTTTTATGAATTTAATGAGTATTGCTTCTTTATTGAGTTATAAATAACAAATTATAAGTTAATTAATAATACACAATAAAATATTAATTGAAAAATTCTAGTATTAGAAAGAATTAAATAACAATTAATTATGTAAACCAAAATATTTATTTGAACGAACCAAATAAATTTGATAAAATATTTCATTTAAATCAAACAAATATCTTTCTTGTATAAGACAAACTTTTTGGTTAGATTAAGAAAACCACTTAATCAAGTGTAATGAACGATTTGGTTGATTCAAAGAAAAGTTGGTTGTCGCTAAGAATTTTTTTTTCTGAGTGTGTGAATATATTATATTATTAATTTGAAATATTCTTATAAAAATACCCTTCGCATATTATGCCAAATTAATTTCATTGGCACGTTTTTATTTTAGAAATGAATTATTTTTGTAATAAATTAATAAATACTGTCAAGTGGGGCTATTTTGTGCGCCTTGGGGCTATTTTGTGCACGCGAGGTTTTTAATGAATAAAATCTTTATATTCAGTTGCTTTAGTTTGCTACTTGGCATAAATATTTTCTGATATCTAGACTACAGAGAGTACTAAATGAATTTACTCAATTCTTTATCAGAGATCAGAAAAAAAATCGTAAAATCGTGAAAATCAAACAGAAAAATTTCAAAGTTCTCAAAATTCTGTTCAGATCTTCGGAAGTTTAACAGTATTTCTAAAGGTATTAATAATACTTGTTGACCATTTAGTTGTGTGATGCATACGTGATGCGCTAACTTTTTATTACATATTTTAAGAAAAAAGTGTAAAAAACTGAAAAACCAGGATTTAGTGGGTTATTTTGTACATTCTTTAAAATCAAGTTTTTTTTTCAATAATTTGTTTTGTAGCTAGTAAAAATTACTTTAGAATTGCGTTTTGAAACATTTTTGCCTTATTTTTGTTATAAAAGACAAGAAATAAGCATAAAATTTCAGTTTTACATATAGTGCTTTAAAAACCTCAAAAAAGTAACATTAATAATTACATGCTTTTTAAGTTAATTTTGAAACTTTTTCTCTTAAAATAACTCAAGAAGTGTAATAGAAGTTATTTTAAGTAAAATTTTCTTAAAGAAATAACTTTTTTTGTAAATCTACTTTTTTGTGAAATTTTAGTGTTTTACATTCAAATTAGTTAAACAATTCCGAGAAAAAAAATATTTCTGGCTTTGTTTTTCTTTATTGTACTCTAAAATATCTAGAAATAATACTTCATACAGCAAAAACGTTAAAAAAAAAATTTTTACACAACTTTATAAATAAGCAAACTTTGATGCACAAAATAGCCCCACCAAGAGGTTTATTTTGTGCACAACTTTGAGTTTCTGTAACTCAGACAAAAAATTTTTTCTTGTCGGATAACTCATAAGACACCTTTAGAAGGATGTTTACAACATAACTGAATAGATAAATTCTTTATTTTTTCAAATTCTGAATTTTAATAAAGCATAGAGTGGAAAAAGAGCGGTTTTGTGCACAAAATAGCCCCACTTGACGGTATATTAAAACTTAACAGAAAAGAACAGAAACAGTCACTGTTCTTTTCTATTTTAATCTCTGTTCCCGTATTCGTAATCATTGTGGATTGGACATAAAGGACAGATAATAAGCGCGAAAGTTATCCAAAATAAGAAAAATTTGTATACATAATCTCTTATTGTTAAAATTCCCGATGGCAGAAAAAATTCCCGTATATTTCCCGCATCAAAAAAATTTCCCGTATCATTCCTGCTCACGTTCATGTTCACAGACTTATTTCACTTTATTTTACGAATAAAACAACGGTGATCACTAACAAAATAGAATACAATTTTTTAAAATTACTTTTTGTTGCAAGTCCGTTTGCATTCATTAAACAAGATTTGTGTAAATGATTCATCTCAACGCTAAAGCTAAATGTTTCAAAAGTAGTTCTACCATTTCAAGGGCAAAATTAAGTAATTGCATTGTGAAAAGTCAAATATTTACCTCATTGTCCGAAACCATAACACTGGGTAGTCGTGGTATGTTATCAGAAGTAAACGTAGCATAGTCATCGTCTGATGCAACACTGTCGTAAAGTGGTTCATCATCTGACACCTGGGAACCATGTTTCTTCAGCTGTTCTTTTCGTAAAGCTGATATCATTGGATCTAAAGAAAGAGATTCTCAAATAACTAAAGAAATGTAAAAATCTGCACATAAATCTGCTTTGAATTGAGAAATCTTATTAAGATGATAAATTGTAAGAGATTTTCACCTTTTATTTCAAAAATTTCTTAATATTACGTTTCTCTTAGAAAATATAAACAAACCTTGAAGTGGAGCTTGATTAGCCAACTTATGTCGATGACCAGCTTCGGTGAGCAAATCAATTACAAGAGTAGCAAACTCTTTTGGTGTAAAACGTGCTAATTTTTGTCTTCCTTGATTTCTGGTCGACGAAAGACGAGGATTAACAGGTAAAAATGGTACTGCGCATCTGTCCGGAAGAGAAGCGACCGAGAGCCAAACTGTGTCAAATGAAAGTAGTTTAAATACAATCTTCTAAACTTTATACAAATTTTACTGAAAAGCTTTCTCATTTGCATAACATTTTGTAAGAATACGAATGTTCTATGAATAGATAATTATAAATTAAATTTAACAGACATATCGTTCACCTCAAGTTAAGTATATGTAAATGTTTGTTTCAGTTTGAAAAGTACATAACTTTTAAGAACAGAGCAAAATGTACATAACTTTGTAACACGGCTTAGAAACAATGAAGCTATGAAGGTTTTGTACAGTATATGAGTAGGTTCTAGAAACACCACGAAATATACGTAGTTTATAACCTACTATTAAAAGTTACGCGTCTTCCTCCAGCTCGACTTGCGGTGAATGATACGCAACGCTTCATGAGAAAAGGGACCTTAGCTCCTTTTTCTTAAGTTCCATGTAACCGTGCCAAGATACGGTAAAAGCAACCGTAAGTAGGAAGAGCTAAGGACCCTTCTCTCATGGAGCGTCACATATATTTAAATTTAATTTTTAATTTAATTTTAAATTTTAGTATTATTCTAATTGTTCCACAAATATGTATGCATAATGTGCACGTACATTGCAATCAAGCGCTATTAAAAATAAATCAAAGTGTAGGTAACTTACTCAATTTTAGCATTTAATGTTTTTTCAGTTATGACTTTAAACTAAATGAACATTCTATAAGAATTTGTTGATGGAAGACAAAATTAAAACCAAAGAACAATAAGGTTCATTAAGAAATAATTTAAAATTATAAGAACGGAAATAAATTTTTTTAATATAATCGTTATTCAAAAATATTATATTGCCATGTGAGGAGTTGGATTTTCACTAATTTGCTGGTCTTCGTGAAGTTGCTATTCTTATAATCTTTACGTCTTGAGTTATGTAACATGACAATCGAGCTGCCCTACGGCAGGTGTGTTAACTAATCAATAGGTTTCTATGCGGGATCCTTTATAAATTCGTAACAAGACATTTAAGAGGTAAATGCGCCCTGCTGCGGTGCTGACATTAACTATATCTCATAAATTCTCAGGTTATAAAGGCAGGGCGCTTTTAGCTCTTAAATGACTTGTAGGAATTCACAAATGAACCTACATAGAAACCTATTGGTTAGTTAACACATGCTCCATAGGGCGGCACTATTATCAGTCTCTCAGTGATAATTTTATTCTTCTCAGGAAGAATTGCGCTATAAGCTTTGGGTGCCACTTTTTTAAAATTTTGTAACATAACCTCAAAAACTTGTTTTATACCTATTCAAATATATTTTTCAGTAATCAATTTGATCTGTGAATGTTTTTTGGGACCATTTTTTGATCACTGATAATAAACTTAGTGTCGCATTATTGAAATTTATAATAGGAAATATAAAATGGCGAACGAAATTTAAGATATGTCTATTTTTCCCAAAAAATCCATGGCCAGAAGTGTTTTTTATTCCGGAAAGTTTGTACTATGTGTATTGAATGTTCCATATTAAAAATTTTGTAATATAACCTTAAGACAATGTTTTAATCTAATTGGAATGCACTGATCAACCCTTAAAGCCTATAAGGCTTTTACTGACATTCATAAGAGTCAAGATTTTTTTGGAGACATATTATGAATATTACTACTCGCGGTAGCGTGCCGCGACGTGACGAGTGTTCCAGCGCTTGGACGCCGCTCTTTGAATTCGCGTAATTCACTCATTTTTTAAAAGGTACTAAAATTTTGTTTTTTTAAAATAAAAGGGGAGAGCTTCTAGATTTTTGGTGTTTTTGAATTTTTTTCCTACTCATATGAGAAGTTGCTTAAATTTTCATTTGTTTATTAAATAAATAATTAATTTTGCATAAATAATGATGGTTAATAAAATTTTCTATAAAAATCCAAAGTAACATTATTTTTCAATATACTCACCAAATATTATTTAATTTTATCAAGTAGAAACGGAGTAATTGCGAATTTAGTAAAAGATTGCTAAAAAGTTCAATTTATTGTTTATAATTAATTGAAAAATTAATTTTTTTAAAAACGTGTTTCGGGGATCTTTTTATTTTGCTTTCTTGCAAAAAATTACATAAAAAATGTTTTAAAATTCGAAAAGTCAGTTTTAGGTGGCCCACTTCAGAAATTTTCACCCCTATTTTTTCCTACTAGACCCATGAAGTATAAGGAGATGAAACGCCTGTAATATTCAGCATAAAACTTGACCGCATGTAGGGGGGTCACAGTAGCACAATTTTCGACTTGACTGCTGTTAACAGCGCACTCTATGGGAAATGTTGAAACTATTATATCACGTGATCTTGAAGTCACTGATTGTGGAAAAATGACACACACAACATAACCATGAGTGTGTGAGTTTACGTGGTTTCAAGTCGCCGTGTTAGCAGACGATAAAATGTAGTTCTTCATTTTCCCGAGCGAGTCGTTCCAACTCGGTAAAAAGACTTTCATTAAAAAGCATTAAAATGTTTAATACATTTAAATCACTGACTGTGCCAAACTTTTTAATTCAAAGAAAACGAATTAAATCAGTTTCAGTTTAATGCGTTTTAATCATTTACTCAAAACAAAAAAAACCGAAGCTAGGAGAATTGAAGTTGTAAACCCTCGCTCTTCAGTCCTGAGCCGCATCCAAACGGCTATTGATGCGCTTACAGACGGTAACAGACAATTAACTAATTAAGATTCTAAGATTATTGCAAAATTCAATAAATATTAATATTATTAATCATTTCTTGATTGTGCTAAATATTACCTATTACCTGATTTCTGTTTTGACGTTTCGTTTGTCAAACACAAGATTAATTAGCAAATGTTGAATAATTAAAAATGAAAGTGTCGTACAAACTATTTTTTTCTGATGTAAAAAAAGGCTAAATACAGTAAAACTCACGTATATCGGATTTCAAGGGACCAAGAAAATTTCCCGATATAAGCGTGAATCCGATTTATCCGGGTAAAAGTACATGATATATAAATTCAAGGGACCGGTAAAAATATCTGATGTAGGCGGGAATCCAATATACGTGAGTTTTACTGTATTTTTAAATTATTTTTCCAAGTTTAAAAATAATGTTTAAGAAATAATATTTAGCTTTTTATATAGCAAAAAAATTAAAGAATTCAGGTACCCTACTTGTACGGCTCTATTATTTCTAATTAATCAACAGTTGCTAATTTATTTTGTCTTTTACGATCGAGAAACATCAAAATGATATCAGGTAAAAGCATTTCTGTTCACATCAGGTTCGATCGCAGGTTATAATTCAAAATAACATTATTGAAGTGCATTAAAATTTCGCATAGGGCGTTCAAAATCCAATCGTATTAAAACTAATTTTTTCAATTATCAATATTTAATAGTTATTTTCGTATCTAGGGCGCAAAACAGGTGATTGCAGCGAGGGCGAGATTAGGGAAACCGAGGGGATCTGAAGCGCCCGAGGCGAAGCCGAGGTCGCGGGAGGATCGCCGAGGTTTTTCTAATCTCGTCCAAGCTACAATCACCTTGCGCCCGTGGTGCGAACAACGTTTTTTGTCCTACTTGCATGGTAAGTATGGCATTGAGAGCACAATCGGCAAAACCTTCAGCTAATTAACAATTAATGAACATATTGTATAAATACCATAAAAATTTGTGTGTTATGTAATACTACTGCGCATGTGTTCATAACTTTTGCGCCCGCTCCTCTGACGTCAGCGGGCGGGAAAGTATTTTGCGCCCGCTTCTATGACGTCAGCGGGCGGGAATGTATTTTGCGCCCGCTTCGGTGATGTCAGCGGGCGGAAATGTATTTTGCGCCCGCTTACCCTACCCCCGGGCGGGAATGACTCACTTTGCACCCGCATTAAGTGCCCGAAATGACATACTTTCCGTGCATGTAAGACAAAAAATAAATTGTATTAAAATGTCCATATTCATACATTCATTTAAAAGTATTCAAATGAGTTACATTTATTTCCAAAAAAGGCATTAAGAGCAATGAAATATATTTCTGCAAAATGGAGTATTTTCATTTGGAATAAGAATGCACTAAATGTACAACAAACTAATCTTAATTTCAGGCATTAAAAATATTTTGCACAATCAGGGATTTAATAAAATTAAAATGAATTAAATTTGGCATTAAAGTGCAGAAACTTAAATACTCACTAATGCAAGGCTTTTTACCGGGAAACGTTAATAAAATGGAAAGCCTTCTACTGTGACCCCCCCTACATGCGGCCAATAGAATTCCGTCGTTTCATCTCCTTATAATACTTCATGACTAGACCATAAAATCATCAATATTTGATAACTCAAAGTTTTTTTTGAACTTCCTTCGGCTTTGTCTTATCGAGAGTTGACTGAATTTTGATAAATATTGTTTGCGGTGAAAGTACAAAAATTTCAAACTAAAGATTTTAACTGTTGATTATTGTTTTCGGGTGTTGTTAGAGTTAGAAAAATTAACCTACCGTCAAGTAGGGCTATTTTGTGCACAAACCCGCTCTTTTTTCACTCTATGCTTTATTAAAATTCAGAATTTGAAAAAATAAAGAATTTATCTATTCAGTTATGTTGTAGACATCTTTCTAAAGGTGTCCTATGAGTTAGCCGACAAGAAAAAAAATTTTAGTCTGAGTTATAGAAACTCAAAGTTGTGCACAAAATAAACCCCATGGTGGGTCTATTTTGTGCATCAAAGATTGCTTATTTATAAAGTTGTGTAAAAAAATTTTTTGTACGCTTTTGCTGCATGAAGTATTATTTCTAGATATTCTAGAGTACAATAAAGGAAAACAAAGCCAGAAATATTTTTTTTCTAGGAATTGTTTAACTAATTTGAATGTAAAACACTAAAATTTCACAAAAATGTAGATTTACAAAAAAAGTTATTTCTTTAAGAAAATTTTACTTAAAATAACTTCTATTAAACTTTTTTAGTTATTTTAAAAGAAAAAGTTTCAAAACTAACTTGAAAAGCATGTAATTATTAATGTTACTTTTTTGAGGTTTTTAAGAGACCATGTGTAAAACTGAGATTTTATGCTTATTTCTTGTCTTTTATAACAAAACTAAGACAAAAACGTTTCAAAACGAAATTCTCAAGTAATTTTTACTAACTACAAAACAAATTATTGAAAAAAACTTGATTTTAAAGAATGCACAAAATAACCCACCAAATCCTGGTTTTTCAGTTTTTTACACTTTTTTCTTAAAATATACAATAAAAAGTTAGCGCATCACGTATACATCATCACAACTAAATTGTCAACAAGTATTATTAATACCTTTAGAAACACTTTTAAACTTCCGGAGATCTGAACAGAATTTTGAGAACTTTGAAAATGTTAAGCTTGATTTCTACGACTTTACGGTTTTTTTTCTGATTCCTGATAAAGAATTAAGTAAATTCATTTAGTACTCTCTGTAGCTTAATTATCAGAAAATATTTATACCAAGTAGCGAATCTAAGCAACTGAATATAAAGATTTTATTCATTAAAAACCTCGCGTGCACAAAATACCCCCACGGCGCACAAAGTAGCCCCACTTGACGGTACTTAAAATTGAGAAAATTTGAGATTTCTATTCATTCCTTCCATAGAAGATTTTCGTTTTCAACTCAAATAAGACAGTTCTGATACCAGAATAGAATTTTGGATAAAATTTTACCTTTGGGTTAAATCTAACCCAAGCATCCTGTGATTATAAACTAAATAATTATAATGCTATCAATTAGAAAGAATAGTAAAACTAATAGAAATAATGTAAATAAATGTGCAAGTTTTTCAACAAAATGCATGCATTTCTCACCATTTTTTCCTAGTTCACTAAGAACTAGATAAATTGTTAATTTATACGTATGGTTTAACACTTACCTCTCCTTTGGAATAGCATAATGAAAAAGTCATGCACATTATTAAATTGGAAAATAGGGAGTAATTTTTTTACGATCAAACTTTGAGAACCACTGTAATTTTTCCAATAAAAGATAAGAAGAGAACAAGATAATTTACATGGAAAAGAATCAAATACTAGGTAATATATACAGGGAAACAGCTATTAAGGAATTAATATTTTACACTAACGCGAAATTTAATAGATTAACAATAATTTTACTTGACAGTTTTCAATGTCTACATTTTAAAAACATTTTTCTTACTTACTTGCATCTGTCTCCCTACGATCAACTTCATCATAAACATCCATCGCTAGTTCTTCCAATAAATGATTTGGTAACTGAAATATATGTATTATTAGTTTAAAGTATTTTTAAATTACTAGATGTTACAAACACAGATTTTAGTAAGTTCCAGAAGAAAATAATTATTTCTAAAATTTTACCATTTGCAATCTGTTACGTGCTTCAAATGCAATTTCACTGCGATCTAATTCGTCTGACCATTCTGGAATGATTAAATGTTGGGCAGCTTTGTGATTTGGCTTTTGTCCACACAAGAAAAAACTTAATTTGTCCGTTACGTCGTACATACATTCGACCAGTCTATCTGATAATTCTAAATGTCCAGACATTCTAGAAAGAATAAAGGCATAACTTATATTTAAAAACATTATTTTACGATAATGAGTGATACTTTTAAAAACTGCTCTGAACAGATTCTTTAACAATAAAAAATACAAGAAAATACAAGAAAGAGACGTTCAATAAAAAAGGATAATTATAATTAATATAGATTTCTAAAAATGAGTATGTCATTCTTATATATAAGACTTTTTTATCTTAAAATAACTTATTTACAAAAAAAAACCCTAAAATTAGTAAGAATTTGTCACAAAAAAAATGATAAAAAGATATTTTTTACAATATTACGACTTTTTCAAATATTAATAACGAAAATTGACTTACTTAGCAATTTCAGCAGGAGTGTATCCATTTGAATCGACTAAACTAGGATTTCCACCATTAGCTATAAGAAGTTCTAGTTGTAAAGATTGACCTGCACGAGCTGCCACATGCAAGGGGGTAGTACCTTTTTCCTGAAATTCCAAATGAATTAGATTCATCACTAATAAAACACTTTTACTAATAGTATTCGATAGTAAAATCAAATCATTGACGGTCAATTGATACAACCACTTGAAGTGAACGAAATATACCGCATATTTGTAAGAAATATGGTCATTCACAAATTACATGATACATATTTTAGCTAATTTAGCAAACTGCGTGATACTTTGTCCATTGCTTAGATATTAGATTTTAATGGAGCGTGATATATTCTCTATTCCACTAAAGATATTGCGTAAAATGTGGAAGACCACATAGGATAACATTAATGTACTGACATTATCCTACAAGTTTCTTACGAGATTCTTAATCCAGTTGTTCTCTTTAGATATTTTGTCTATTTTAATGGAAAACCTTGAGATGAGCAGAGGTTTTCCTTAATATGATATTGCCATATTTGGCCTTACTGTTGGAACTTTTATATTCTATGAGGGTTCTTCTTCTTCCACCTGAAGAGCTCTTATGAAAAGCTTCAAATCCCTTTTTCCGAAGAAAGGATACATGATGTCTTAGATACCGAGATATCATTTATGCGTATTTGGGGTACATATTGACGCATCGCGATTCTAATCCTCTTAGGCATGATGTCGAAAATGCTAGCACCTCTTCAGCGCGGCATTGTGTCCTATATAATTATAATATGCATACCCGGCATGCAAGAAACTAGGGCTGCGCACGATACCGTGACCAGTCTCGGTCTCGGCTCGGTATCGTCTCGTTTTCCGAGACGATATCGAGACGATACCGCAAAAAAATTTCCGAGACGATACCACGAAAAAAACGAATCTTGGCGAGACTCTCGCCGAGATCGCCATAGGGTAGTAATTATGAACTTCTTTACTACGGATAACAGATATAGATATGTATTTTTAAAAGCTAAATAATGTATAATTCGACTAACCTTTTTTCAAAAATATTTAATTAAGTTATAAAAAAATGATCATATCGGAAAATGAAAATGTAGATTACTGATCTTTTTTCAACAAGATTCTTCAACTGATGATTTAATACCAAAAACCATTTCTTAGATGCAAGTATAGAAGTTGAGGTTGTCGAAGAAGAAAGTGAAGTATCGGTTTAAAAATATTGTCCAAAATTTCACTTATTGTTAATTTTTCTGCTTGCCAGCTTCACATTTTAAACAACATCTTATTTTTATAATAAATAAGTTAACAATTGTATTCTGCAATTACTATGTTTTATTTTTTCGATGTTTTTAAGATCGTGACTAGAAGAGACCACAATTATGAAGGCGATACCGAGACGATACTAAGCGTGACGAGACCGAGACGATACCGAGAAGAAACCATCAATTTTCCATTTTTTTCGAGACCGAGACGAGACTCTGTCAAATATCGTATCGTATCGTGCGCAGCCCTACAAGAAACAGAGGATTAAAAGGCATTGATTGGCATTAACGAAAACACATAATCGAATGATTTTAAATGCCAATAAATTCCTTTTTCTTCCTGAATTCCATTCAATTCATTTTAAAAGTTACATGTATCGTGATCCAACGCCATTTAATGCGATCTTGTAGAGTATAGAATAGTATATTACGAGTATAATAGTATATTGTGGAGAATAATATACTACGAGCGGGAGTCGAATGCTCCGAAGGCACCCCGAGACGGACACAAGTACGGAAACATCTTCTGTAAACATATTAGACTGCTTGTCTGGCTGTGTTGCTTACTGTATTTTTTATTCTAAAGGCACAAACGAGGCGTTTTTAGATACCTGATGACAGGGATTGAATGTCGTTCATTTGTTTGATTATATGAAACTGACGTCTATTTTTGTAGTAGGAAACAAATAAAGCAAGTCCTACCTAGACCTTTATTTTTTTTCTAGAAAATAGAAGATATTTTCATATGGTCGAATAAATGAATGACTTTCAATGCCTATCTTCAAGTATTTAAAATCTCCATTTTTGTGCCTGTGGAATAAAAAAATTTAAATGCCATTAAATGCTAAATCATGGACTCAAACAGTTGAATGCCATTCAATCCTTGAGTCAGATTAAAAAGTACGCCCTGCAGTTGAAGTCTTTAATCTTTTCATACTTTGCAACACGTCGTCATGGCATCGTTTCACTTTGTGTTGTTCGTTCTATTTTAACTTAATAATGTTATTTGAAATAATAAAATAAGTGATACTGATGCGTGTGTCGACAATTAAAGGAATTCATCCAAAAACGGGATTCAACAGCATTGAAACGTTTCAATCCATTTCAATCCTCTTCTTCTTGCCGGGTACTTCAGAGCACACATTTAGGATGTGACTAAGTGACTCCGGGTATTTCTTACATGCACGATTGTCGTTATTATCGGCAGGAACATGCATCACATGATTGTGGTACACCAAAGTATTAATTATACCATCAATTAAAAATTGAAAAAAAATATGTGTATCTTCTTTTTTTGATGTGTAACAGAATGAGGGGTTGCGAACTTTAAAATTTGAAAATGTTATTTTTAAGGACCACCTTACTTTACAGCTTTGTTAGTTTGTTAGATAACTCATTGTCCACGCACCTTATAAAAGTAATTTGGTTTTGCACCCTGTCCCAAGAGTCGAAGTGACGTTTCAAGATTGCTAGTTCGAACACTGCTGTGCAATTGCTTGCTGATTTCTTCTTCTGTACAAAATTCTTCTTTGCTTGGGCGTAAAATAAATGCAAGTTGTTGGTGCTTTGCTCGAATAAAATCTTCTTTGATGGGACTGAAAAGAAAACATTTCTGAGAATAAACTAAATTGTGGACATGACAGATTAATCAAACTTCTATTACGAGATTTATTCTACGTGAATAAACGAATCAATGACATCTGTCTTTGATTCATTCAATAGTTTCATTGCGGGCTGCCATTAGCATATGCTATTAAATCTAAAGCACTGCTTTGATGATTCTACAGTGCCGCTTCTATTGAATCAAACCATGATTACTTGTATTATCAGCAAATTGTTTTGAAATATATGTATATGCTGTAAATTTAATAAAATAAGTTCTATTGTAAGATTGTAACAATAAGTCATTCCTACAGAAGAATAGTAGGGGAGAGTCGCCAGTTGTGAGACAGTCCATTTTTTTTAACACGAAATATAAAAAGGCTGATTGGTATACATAAAAACATTTCTTTTTATATGAGCCAACTTTTGCGTGTACACCGAAGCGGATATATGTATTGTTTGTGTTAGATGCCAACACTGTGTGTGAAAATCGACTAAAAAACTTTTTTTCAATATGTGCAAAATACTTTTTTTTTAAGTTAATTAATTGGAAAAGCTAAATGTTATGCATTTTCATTTAGTATTTTCCTTCTATTTTGTAATGCAATATTGCATTGTTTCAATCTACAGTTGGAAATATTTTTTTTTTCCTTTTTCAAAATAGCGTTAATTTCCGGTTGTGAGACACAGCAAGTCACCAGTTGTGAGACGGTGGCACCGCCCATCTGGAATAGCCTATATTTTTTGTTATGCAGCATAAAGCGCTCTGTTCAGTTTAGTTCGTTACGTACATTTGATAACACAACAATTATTTAAAGTGTGGGAACATGCGCACATTTATTTCATTTGCCTACATTGCGACAGCGATTTCGATGAAGAAAACTGATAGTCATATTTTAAAGAATAAATATTTTTATTTGGTATATAATGATATGTATTATCAATATATTTAGTTATTTATATTAAACATAATGTTTCATGCCAAATTTTTTAAATTTTAGCATTTTGTTATAAGTGTCTCACAACTGGACACCTTTTTTTTTTGACTAAAAAGATGTGCTCGGAAAATTGATCATAAAATTTTTCGAGTTCATCTGAACACTACACTTTCTATGAATAAAAGTTGCGTATTTAAGTTACTTTTTGAACGGTGTATTTTATTTACGATTTCGTTTACCTATTTTCAATTTATAGGTCAAAAATAAAACCCGTCTCACAACTAGCGACTCTCCCCTATATAATGTTACCCCTAAAGTAGCAGTTTGTTACATTATATACAGATACTTTATACAGATTTTGAAGCAATAACACCTTACTTTTGGGAGATAAAAATAATGAATCGAAATAAATATTAATTCTCATTAACTAGCAACATCCTATCAGTTGTATGGAATTTTTGTATTTATTTAATTTGATATTTATTATTTATACTATTTTAAAACATTTTTACATTATTTTTATACATATAGCATATACATCTTAATTCTAACGCACAACTTATAAATTAAAATATTTGACGCTGAGAGGTCTCGAATGCGCGACCCCTGGGCCTAAAGCCCGACGCTCTAACCACTATGCCATACGCTCGCTGGTAGCCGTTTCACGAACTGCCTATATAAGCTACAATCCAACAGGTGGGGGAAGAACATTGCCAAGATCTACGCGCTAATGGGCCACATACAGTGCCTAAGGATTCAATAGCATCTGCTATTGGCAGTCCGCAAATACGCCGTTTATTCGAAACGAAAGCATATGCTATCAAATCTAAAGCAGGGTGTTTACAATTCTACAGTTTCTTATATGATTCAAATACTCAAGTATTTCTTTCAAAAATTCCATGACAACATTTCAAGTTAACTATGAGAGTTTCCATACCAAAAAGATCAAAGTTGCAAGTCAAGTTTTTGATTTTGATCAAAGTTGGTCAATTTGTAGTATTTAGAGGTAGTAATAACTTAGTCAAGTATTTTTGAAAAATTTCCAAAATTTTAGGAATTACGTCACTTTAAATTTTTTACCCTTTATTTTTTCAAATTCTTGTCATTTAAAGAGTTTCTAACTAATTTCAATGAAATTTATAGGGAATATGTAAAAAACTATAAGGTTTTAAATAAATTTAAAGTAGATTTAAAAACTTAAAAAATTCATGTAGAAAAACACTAAAAAAAATTTTAAACCTTTTTTTCTATGTGTGCTAATTCATATTTTTTATTTTCGTCACAATATAATGAAAGTTTTTTATTTTACCTTTATTTTAAAAAAAGAAAATTGAAGGAGGGTCTCTTAGTTCTCGAGATATCAGCAAAAGAGTATTACGCTTCACGTCTTCTATCCTATGAGCATAACGATTTTGGAGTTTTATTTGTTTTTAAAAATATTGTAAACGACTAAACTACAATGATTTATTCCTGGCTACTATCTATGAATATTATAAGAAATAAATAAATATTTATGACTTAATAACCAATGGTACTTTCAAAAAGTTTAAAAGTAGTTTTCATTCAATTAATTTTTCCGCAAGTAAGACAGAAATTTAAATGCAATTGAAGGTGATAACACTGAAAAAAAATTTTGTTAATTTAATATATGATTTGGGTGAAAATTTCAATGCAGCAGAAAGTCACCCATATATGTAAATTTAACATAAAAATAAAGAGACATTTAGCAATGATCTAGAGTTAATCTTAAGAAATTCATTCACTTGAAAATCACATGCAGCAAAAATCGCAGTTAGTTTTTTCTGTGAAATTTGCCGATCTGAATTAATAGTCTAACAATTGTGAACCAATGAATAAGGTATTATACAAATTTTTATTTGTCGACAGTAACAGGTACGTAGCTAGGGAGGGTCCAGGGGGACCGGTCCCCCCGAAAATTTTTTTCCTCGTTGAAATTTTTTTTTCTGAGAAAAACTTTTTTGCTACGGGAGCTACGGGCATGGAATTTTGGCCCTCCCCCCCCCCCCCCCCCCCGACAAAAATTTCTGACTACGGGCCTGGACAGTAACTCAAAAAACTGTAAAGCATAAAAAAGCGTTGCAGATTAATTTAATCTTACTTACATTGATTCAAAAACTGCAGATATCCAGAAATCTGGTCTATAAAAGAAGGTTGCTTGAAAAGCAAAACGTTTAAATGGTCCTGGTAACCACATTAAGTCGAATGATTTTGTAAATATGTAAGTATATAGTTATAAATGTATAGTTGTAAAAATTTTCTGGTCTACTGCTAACAGTAATTTATGGGAAACTGCCCTATGTTGGATAGTCATTCCAACAGTAGATAACTATAAATATATTAAAAATTATTCATTTTACCGAAACCACTCTTAGAATTTAGAAGTAAATTTAGACTAAATTAATCTGCAACGCTTTTTCGTACCTCACTGACAGAAACAGATTTTTTAATCTTAATTTTTAAATAGCCACGAATATATCCATATTTTCATGCCTTACAGTTTTTTGTGTTACTGTCGACAAAGAAAAATTTGTAATATACATTTTTCATTGTTTCACAATTGTTAGACTATTAATTCAGATTGGCAAATTTATCACCTTCAATTGCATTTAAATTTCTGTCTTACTTGCAGTAAAATTAATTGAATGAAAACTGCTTTTAAACTTTTTGACACTACCATTGGTTATTAATTCATAAATATTTATTTATTTCTTATAATATTCATAGATAGTAGCCAGGAATAAATCATTGTAGTTTATTCATTTACAATATTTTTAAAAACAAATAAAACTCCAAAATCGTTAAGCTCATAGGATAGAAGACGTGAAGCGTAATACTCTTTTGCTGATATCTCGAGAACTAAGAGACCCTCCTTCAATTTTCTTTTTTTAAAATAAAGGTAAAATAAAAAACTTTCATTATAGTGTGACGAAAATAAAAAATATGAATTAGCACACATAGAAAAAAAGGTTTAAAATTTTTTTTAGTGTTTTTCTACATGAATTTTTTAAGTTTTTAAATCTACTTTAAATTTATTTAAAACCTTATAGTTTTTTACATATTCCCTATAAATTTCATTGAAATCGGTTAGAAACTCTTTAAATGACAAGAATTTGAAAAAATAAAGGGTAAAAAATTCAAAGTGACGTAATTCCTACAATTTTGGAAATTTTTCAAAAATACTTGTCTAAGTTATTACTACCCCTAAATACTACAAATTGACCAACTTTGATCAAAATCAAAAACTTGACTTGCATTTTTGATCTTTTTGGTATGGAAACTCTCCTATGTTAAATAAATATTCAAATATGCTATTGATTTAAGTAAATTAACAATTGAGTAGATAACAGCGATTTGATAGCACCATGCTATTATTTCAAAAACTTCAGACTTTTGCTTTAAAGGTTTATGCTTATGAACCTATAAATCTGTCAATGAAGTAATGACATGGAATTCAATAGCATGAATGTATTTGATTCAATAGCATTTTTTTCTCAGAGTAGACCAAAAACAATTAATGACTGACTATAAATAAGGATAAATTAGAACTCTGCGCCGCCGCGCCACGACGACGCCTCTGCTCACTTACTACGTACATCAGCGCATCGCCGGTAGACTATCCGCGTGTCGGTGTTCATCGGCGTTGTTTCGTAAAACTCAAATTTGAGATTTTAATTGTTTTTATACATCATTTTTGATTTTTTTTTTAAAATTTAAAACTCAAAAGTAAACATTTAACAATTTTCCGCGTTGATCACGAACCTGTTGTCAAAAATGATCCACCACGTTATGATTTTGAGTAATTCTAGGTCAAATGTCCCAGAAATGGCTATTTTTGCAATTTTTGTGAATTTTTTCTAGAAGACCGAAAATTTTTGTTTAATTTTATATATTGGTTTCATATAGTACGCACTGCCAGATTTAAAACCCTTTTTAAAAATTAATTAACAATGATTTTAAAAGAAGTTATGAATGTTTAAATTTATTTGACATTTATAACCATATTAACGTCTGAAATCACAACAATCTTAGCCTTACTTTGGAATATTACTACTTGTTGAAACATTTTTTTTTAAAATATAGGAATAGTGTTTCTTTACGTTTTGGGGGTCGCTCTATAAGATTGCAGGCTCAGATTTTATATTAATCCATAAGCAAAGCCAATATGACGGCTTTTTTGAAAAACTGTACAGAAAAATCGACATCTTTTTGTTTCTTAATCATTATTTCTTACTCAAAATTTTTTTTTAATGTGTAATAAAGAGGTACAAAATGGCATAAACTGTTGAAAGATTAAAAATATGTTTTAGTTAATTCATCAAATTTAATATGGCGGCATCAAAATGGCGAATATTGTAAAAAAAGAAAAAAAATTAATATATGTTGAACCAATCTTTAAGTTTTATATTAAAATTAATGAAACTTGATTTATAGTGTTTTTTGGTCGCAGGTTACGAATCTTTTAATAAATTTTCAAAATTCAAAATGGCGGATTCAATATGGCAGACAATATTGCGAAATTTTTGGCCAAATTTATGAAACTTAGTATAGATGGGTTTTCAGAATCGCTTATTACGAATTCAATTTAAATATTTTTGAATTCAAAATGGCGGATCAAATATGGCAGACGAAAATGTAAAATTTTTGCCAAAATTTATGAAACTTGGTTTATAGGGGTTTCTGGCGACACTGATTACGAATCCGTTAATATCGACTCTTAAGCAAATCCAATTACTTTTTCAAAAATTTTCCACTATATTGGATCCGCCATTTTGAATTTTGAAGAAGTATCAATAGATTCATTAATCGGCGCGCTGCCGAACGCCGGTTGTTTTTTAGTTGAACTTCGCCACCGTTAAAAATTTCCTCGGCGTAAGATTCTAGGATAAATGTATAAATAGAATCGAGATAACATCATTTATAATACGGAGTGCAAAAAAACAAGTATTAGCAAATGGAAGTTTTCCAGATTCATGGATATCAATATTGTTATGGGACGCTCAAAAAATACTTAACGCCTACAGAAAAAGAGGAGGGAGAAGGAAGTCAGCAAACATATTATTAGGGCCCTCAATTGCAATGTATTCGGGTTGTACACCAGGGTCCCCAAGCTGCAATGCATTGAGAATGAATACTGGATAACTCTTCCGCCCAACCGGTGGCGGCGCCACGAGTCCGCAATACATTCACATTCTGTTGTGTGTACACGCACAAACTTTACATGTGTTAGTTTAAAGGCTGGTATACAATGATTGCAAATAATTGCGTACCAGCCTTTAAACTAACACATGTAAAGTTTGTGCGTGTACACACAACAGAATGTGAATGTATTGCGGACTCGTGGCGCCGCCACCGGTTGGGCGGAAGAGTTATCCAGTGTTCATTCTCAATGCATTACAGCTTGGGGACCCTGTTGTACACTGGACAACTCTCCCGACTGGCCGTTCAGGGCGCGACGAGTGTCACAAAAACATTCACAACTATATCATTTGAGGTTTGTGTGTATAGTGAAAAAGAATGTGAATGTGTTTATGACACCCGTGGTGCCCTGAACGGCCAGTCAAAAGAGTACATTGCAGCTGGTGGGCCAGGGGGGCCAAGTCCATCACGAAACCGACAATTCCATGTCCCTTGTGTTTTTTTGGAAACAAATTGCACATATGGTAATGAAACCAACGCGAAACAATAACTTTAGTGATCACAAACAAAAGCCTGTAGCCACTTTAATTTATAAGATTACATTTTTTTTAAATGTAAATTTAAGAGCCAAATTGCCATGGTGAAGCCTGTTCCCATGGTCAGTTACGAAACAAAAATAAATATTTTTAGAAAACTTCAATAATAAAACGAATTAATGGTAACATTTTGTTATTGTCTAAGTGTTTTGAAACCAGAAGAAAATTGGTTGTAAAAAAATGTATTTTTTTAAAATGTTATTTCTTGTCCATAGTTTTGTGCGTCATGGTGAAGCGTTTTTAAAATATTGAAATAATTCATAAAAATCAAATAACCAAGTGTTATAATCATTATGTACAGAAAGGTGAACTCAAGATTATTACTAATCCCAAGTTCTTTTGGTCGTTTATCAACAAGTTGCGCAATGAAACTAGAATTTCAAATTTGATGTTTTTGTATGGTGTAACCGCTGACAACAGTTCTGACATTGCTAATTTATTTGCAAGTTATTTTGCCTCCATTTTTAACAACCAGACCTATAACTTAAATAGCATTAACGTTGGGCAGGGCTTAATTGATCCTTATCCTTTTTTAATAATCCGCGATGTAATCAGGAGCAAGATTGGTACAATTGATAAAAATAATGATCCAGGCTCTGATGGTGTTCTTTCTGCCTTTGTTCAATCTTGCTGCTCCTCTTTAATTGAACCATTATACAGTGCCGTCCAGCAGGATTTGCCCACCCATCAGAATTTTTGTCTTTACAAAAAGTTTTATTTTTTGTAAACTAATACAGACAAAACAAAAAATGAGGCCTTTTTTAAAGCTTATGTGCTCTACTTTTAGAATATGTAATGAGTAAAAGAAAAAAAATTTCATTACTTAATTAATATTAACAATAGTAAAAAATTTCCATTTTTTTGTTGTTGTAAATTTCAAACTGTTGTATTTTTTAAACAGATCATCACATTTTATTGGCAGATAATGCACTTCAAAGGTAATTTTATCACCTTTAAAATGAATGTTTAAAAAATGTTCTGCGATTTTTTTAAACAAAGATATAGGTAATTGTTAAAAAAAAGCACTTTTTTAAATTATGCATAAGTCCAGAACGGTTGATTTTAGAAACAAATTATTACAAACAGAAATGTGTCTTCTTATGTGTAGAATCAGAAAAAAATATTTCGAATTAAAAAAAAAGAAAATTTTGTTTACCATATTTTGAGTTTTTTAAAAATATGTTAAAAAAAATTTTCTTTTTTTTAATTCTGAATATTTTTATCTGATTCTACACATAAGAAGACACATTTCTGTTTGTAATAATTTGTTTCTAAAATCAATCGTTCTGGACTTATGCATAATTTAAAAAAGTGCTTTTTTTTAACAATTACCTATATCTTTGTTAAAAAAAATCGCAGAACATTTTTTAAACATTCATTTTAAAGGTGATAAAATTACCTTTCAAGTGCATTATCTGCCAATAAAATGTGATGATCTGTTTAAAAAATACAACAGTTTGAAATTTACAAAAAAAAAAAAAAATGGAATTTTTTTACTATTGTTACTATTAATTAAGTAATGAAAAATTTTTTTTTCTCTTACTCATTACCCGAGTCGAAATACAGACCTTCGTTTAAACCTCTGTACTGCTTAATAGAACCTTCATTTCGTCTCCTTGATCTCATCACTCTCTTTAGCATCTCCTAAAATCTCTTTTGCATCTTCTACAACCTCTTTTTACACTCTTAATACTGTTAAAATATATTAGAAACCCTCCTTTTGACCTCTATAATTTTATATATTTTTATATTAGGTTCTATAATAACAAGTTATATATAATATTAAACTTTAACCATTCTATACAAAATGATTTTTTTAAAAGTAAATAATATTAACTGCAAATAATTTTGTTCACTTCAAAAATGTCTTCTTTTTCGTAAAAATATTTAAGAAAAAAAGACATTGAAAAACGAATAAAAATTTTTTTTTATCCCACAAGCACAAAAATGGCACTTCTGGATACCTGAAGACAGCGACTAAAAGGCACTCATTTGTTCGAATATATAAAAATGACGTCTATTTTTACCCTTGGGCAAAAAAGGATGCATGGCGCGTGTTTTTTTGCCCTTGGTTAAAAATTGACGCCATTTTTATATAATCAAACAAATGAATGACTTTTAGTCCCTGTCATCAGGTTATCTAAAATCGCCACGTTTGTGCCTTTGGAATAAAACTCGTTTACGTCTCGTGCTTCGCCCTCGACTGTCACTCGTACGCAAACATCAGCGTAAACAAATGACTGCCTTTAACCCATTGTTGCTTAATATACTATTTTCATTAAAAAATTGGAAGTTTTCTAAACATCTGCTTCGATCTTAATATTGACATATTCAATGTAAAAGATAATTAAAGTACGTGTTATTTTATAAAAATTCGTTTTATTGAAACAGTAAAAAAGGTTTCTGTGCTTTGGCTTAAGGATGTTGCAAGGAGAGAATTAATGTAACCTTAAAAACACTTTTCCAGGCAGCGTACAATTTTGACACTTAGCTATTTTTTTCAAAAACAGAAAATGTATTTAAAAATATGACCATGTACCCATTATTTAAATTGTATACAAATTCTAAAACTAATTTGACATTTTAGAAATATTTATTATTTGGGCTTTAGTTTCTGAACAAAATATTGAAAATTGTATACTTTTTTTTGTTCATAATTTTCAATATTTTGTTCAGAAACTGAAGCCCAAATAATACATATTTCTAAAATGTCAAATTAGTTTTAGAATCTGCATAAAATTTAAATTATGGGTACATGGTCATATTTTTAATTACATTTTCTGTTTCTGAAAAAATTGGCTAAGTATCGAAATTGTACGCTGCCTGGAAAAGTGTTTCTACCACACATGCATGAAAACCTCGTGTTTTCGTTCGCCTTAAGCGGGGCAGAACTAACTAACTAACTAACTAATCTCTAACGTCACTAACCTAAAGACTGCGAGTGCTGACCCGCTAACGCGAACGAAACACGAGATTTTCGTACATATGTGATAGAAAATAGCATATGCACCTCGGGAGGCCGATTTTTTGTCTCGCACAATGTTCTCCGAACTCGTTTCGCACTCGCTACGCTCGTGCTACACTCGTTCTTCGAACATTTGTGCTTGACAAAAAAACACGGACTTCCCTCCCTTGATGCATAATATACTATTTTAAGGTTATGTTAATTCTTTCTTTGCAACACCCTTAATTGTTTTTTTTTTTACGTAAACGTTTTATTTTTTGTCAGAAAATTGGAAATAAATAAAAAAAAATTTAATTTTCCACTTAACTGATTTAAAATTCAAATATTGGATTTTGTAAATAATGTACTAAGCCAGCGTGGCTGTGGGGTTTGAGCGTACAACTTGCGTCCGAAGGGTCCCGGATTCGATCCCAACTAGCGTGCGATTTTTAGTTCTATAAAATAGTTTTAATTATTTAGGTCTAAAAACTATTATTTGTTCAAATAAGCAATAATAATGATAAAGAAAATTAATAACCGCATGCGCAGTAGAATAAGAAAAATAAATTTGAAGGGTGTACGAGAGTCAAATGAGGTTCATAATTCTTTATATCAGACCCTCATATGACCCTCAAACTGTGCAGATTTGGAAATTTGCACACGTTTGGAGAAGCAAATGAGGGTCTAATTTCTATAAGAACTACATCTCTTTTACTGCTCTTTAAACCTCTAATTTTTTTTTTTAATAATATCGAGGTTTAATCGAGGGTCTATATTTCGACTCGGGTAGATATTCTAAAAGTAGAGCACATCATATACTTTAAAAAAGCCCTCATTTATTGTTTTGTCTTTATTAGTTTACAAAATATAAAACTTTTTGTAAAGACAAAAATTCTGATGGGTGGGCAAATCCTGCTGGACGGCACTGTACATTCTGTTTAATCTATCTATCTCTCACTGCATATTTCCAGATAACTGAAAAAGAACAACTATTGTTCCCATTCATAAAAATGATAATAGGAATAATGTTAAAAATTACAGGCCGATTGCTATATTAAATATTTTCGCTAAATTGCTAGAATCTATTATTTGTGATCATCTTTATCGAGCTTCCTTAAATGTACTGATTGATGAGCAGCATGGTTTTATCAAACGTAGATCGACTGATACAAACTTATACATTTTCACCGAGTATCTTGTTTCAGCTTTGACTGGGGGGTCTCAGGTTGATGCTGTTTATACTGACTTATCTAAGGCATTCGACAGCGTTAGCTATGGGATTCTTCTTGCTAAGCTTGAGATGCTGGGACTTGTCAGCTGGTTTCTCTGTTATCTTTCAAATAGATCACTGTCTGTTAAGGTTGGCGGTTCCTTTTCTAATGTGTTTGTAGCAACATCTGGAGTTCCTCAGGGTTATAATCTGGGTCCGCTTCTATTTCTGTTATTTACTAATGACATTAAATTTGTAATAAAAAATGCCTCTGTTTTATTGTATGCTGATGATCTGAAAATGTATCGTGTAATTCGATTACCTACTGACTGTACGTTACATCAGCTTGACTTAACTAACATTGATGCCTGGTGCAATCTAAATGGATTGGCATTAAATATTGCTAAATGCTCTTGTATAACTTTCACTAGAAAATCTACAACTCTCCATTATGATTACTTTATTAATAATATCGTCCTATCTCGTGTTACGGAGATTCTCGACCTTGGCATTATATTTTATCATGACTTATCTTTTAACGTACATATTTCGGCTGCAATAAACAAGGCATTGAGATCATTGGATTTTGTTAGACGTAATGCTGCTAAATTTCACAATTTGACCACACTAAGAGTTTTGTATTTCTCATTCATACGTTCTGTTCTGGAATTTGGCTCTGTGATATGGTGCCCATTCTACAGTGTTCATACGCTCAGACTAGAACGTGTTCAAAATAGTCTTTTGTGTTTCGCTGCCAGGCAAATGAAATAATATTAATTTTGACTACAACCTGCATGATTATGACTCTTTGAGTAGACAACTAAATATTGCGAAGCTTGAACACAGATTTTTTATGTTGATTTATTATACTTTTTCCAAGTGATCAACGGCACTTTCAGTTGTTCTGCGGTTCTCTCTTCCATCAATTTCAATGCTTCTCAGAGATCATTGCGCAATGTGTTACCGTTTTATATTCCCCTACATAAAACAAACTTTGCCAAAACATCTATTTCTTTAAGATTATGTACTAGGGGAAATTACTTTTGTGATAATTTGGATTTTTTTAATAATAACTTAGCAAAGTTTGTCAATTATCTGAAACTATGTATTTATGATTCCAATAATAATTGTGAGGACAATAATGTAGCCTTATAAATTATGTATTTACTTGCAATTTATTTCAAATGTATTATAAATAAATAAATAAATTCTCACATAAATTTTCATAAATTTCCATAAATGACCCTATAAATTTCCATAATTTTCCAAAATTAGTTTTTTAAATTGTCTTTTATTTACTATAAATTTTTCTTGTAGAATTCATTGTCATCCATAGTTTTAATTAAATGTAAATTTTTTTAAAATTTGTTTAAACAACTATTGTTTAACAAATATAAATTTAAAAAGTTAAAATGTGTATGATTTTTATTTCACTTTCCTATGAATTCAACTATCAATTTTGTTATACTGTAACCGATTATGGTACATGGATGCGGTAACAGCTAATTTGTTTAAAAAATACAAAAATTATAAACAATTTGTCCGGTCCATCACAGATATATTTCATTCTTGACTATCATACTTAAAAGTTATATTACGATTTTTATTTTAATTAGAAAAAACTTTTGTAAAATAACAGTAACCAAATTGTCGGTTTCTTGGAGAAACACCCATATATCACAATAAGGCAGTTTAACTTGTAACGGCATATCCAAAATTTAAAAAACAAAACTGTCGGGGTTACCCTAAATTCTTGAAAAAATCAAGTGATCGAATTTACCCTGGAAAATTGTGATTTTGAAATTTGGTATATATGAATTAGAAATTATCTATGAGTAAAACTAAAAAAGACAAATCAAAAGCTCTTTTATATTTTGGTTGTAGGAATGATAAGCTCTTGAATGATATAAATTAACTTAGATTTAGAGAACAATTTTTTAGATTTTTACCAGTCTGACCAAAAGTGACCGCATTTATCCCGGTCTCCCCTATAAATTATTATAATTTTATTCATTCCCATATATGGGGCAAAATTTCTCAAGTGTACCGATCGAAAAAATGAAAAGGGCTAATATTTGCACAAAATGTAGTGTTCTATGTCAGTACTCAAACTACCAATTATTATGAAATTCTAATGAAATTTGTAGAAGGGGGAGGGGGCTGAAGATTCTGGTCAAGTGTGAAGAGGGTATTTTTTGAAAAATCATAACTATTATGCAACAGGGTTGACAAAAAATTGACCTATATGTTTTCGAAAGATTTTTTTCTCCTCTTTTCAATGTTGCAAAAAAATTTAAAAAATTTAAAAAATTTAACCTTTTTTTTCAAAATTTTTTTTTTTTACTTTTTTTGAAAAAAGACATTTTTTTATTATTTTTTTTTATTTAAAATAAAGCTTACTATGTGCACTTTCAATACACGCTATAGAGAAAATATCTTTTTTTTGCTTTTGAATTATTAATTAAGAAATTAATAAAAATTAGTAAAAAATTAGTAAAAAAAAAGATATTGAATAAACAAATAAACTTTTGCTAATTTTGGGCATACTCACGTAAAGCTTATCAAATTCCGGATCTAACAAGTATAACTTGAAGTATTTTTGATAAATGAATGCTAACAAAATAATTAATAATAATTAATTAAATAAAAAATGTGTATTTATTTAGTATCAATTTATCAGAAAGACTTCAAATTATGCTTGTTGGATCCGGAATTTGATAAGCTTTACTTTAATAGCCCCAAAATTACCAAATGTTTAATGGTTTGTGAAATATTTCATTTTTAACGAATTTTTATTAATTAATTAATTAATAATTCAAAAACAAAAAAAAATACATTTTTTCTATAGCGTGTATTGAAAGTGCACATAGTAAGCTTTATTTTAAATGAAAAAAAAGAAAAAAAATGTATTTTTTGAAAAAAAGTAAAAAAAATTTGTTGAAAAAAAAGGTTAAATTTTGAAAATTTTTAAAAATTTTTTGCAACATTGAAA